>JAXIVD010000255.1:122453-124953 GCA_036785275.1 Cancer borealis | reverse complement strand
TTTAGCCACCCGGAAGTTAAGGGTTAAATGTTGACAATAATAAATGAGACAAAAGCATTACTTAATTTTTTCACATACGCTTTTTAAGAAATGACTCACTAATTTTATTTTTACATTAAATATAAAACAAATAGTAATAATATAAAAATCAATACCTATGTCCTGATTGTCTCAAGGGGACACACACACACATACCATCTCATGTACACACAAACACACACACACCATCTCATGTACACACAAACACACACACAAGACAGACAGACAGAGAGGCTATTACTAATATTTATGCCTAATATATTGCTTCTACACTGCCAGTTATCTCACATAATAAGATACATGACTAACTTTGTATATACGTATGTTAACTATTTATTACAAACACACATGTACACACACACAAGTCTGCCTGAGTGTGCAGTAAATATGTGTTGCTCAAGAACCTTACATAAATATATACGAGTCCTTTTGAAAACTCCCAATAAACTAATGTTGATACAAACTGATGAACTTATTTAATTAACATTGTTCCGAGGAGACCTTGCTTCCAGGCTTCTGTTCTTGCTCAACTTATATATATATATATATATTTTATCGCCTTGTTCACCCATAACCACCAATAAGCAAAGAGATATAATATAGAATAGGTGTTATGTGACTATCTATACATCTATCTATCACTTGAATTGCTCTGAGAATACTTTACTATAAGAAGTGATTATTTTTTACTTTAATCCTTGAATTTAATCAGCGGACGGTCCATCTATCTATCCCTTGAGTTTGCCGGCCAAGAAGTTAATATGTTTGTCATTAATACTTGAATTTAATCAATGGACGGCTTTGTCTTGTCTTGTCTTGTGGATCTATTAAGTTAAGTAATTCTGCCAAGACAAGAATAATGTTTTTGTTATATTCTACGCATAACAACATCAAGCTCACTGTTCTATCTGTTATAATAATAAAAACACGTAGTCATAGCAAAATAATAACAATAATAAACATGATATAAATACGGAAATAATAATAAACATATGTACGTACACACATTTTCAACACAATAATTATGTTATCGTCTGATTTTCTTGTTAATCGCAAACGTTTTTTATACTCACTAAGTGTAATTGTTTTTACGCTCTCACTCTAAGCCTTTTTTCCCTTTATCAACACTTAATTTCCCTCAGTAAGCTTTTTTCCCTTGCAATTGCATAAAATATTGAATTAGTTTAGTCTAGTCTGCCTATAGTGTTTCGAGAGAGAGAGAGAGAGAGAGAGAGAGAGAGAGAGAGAGAGAGAGAGAGAGAGAGAGAGAGAGAGAGAGAGAGAGAGAGAGAGAGAGAGAGAGGAGAGAGAGAGAGAGAGAGAGAGAGAGAGAGAGAGAGAGAGAGAGAGAGAGAGAGAGAGAGTGAGTGTGTGTGTGACTGAATGGAAGCTGTTTTATATACTTGCTTTTGTATTCTTGTAGATGTAAAGTGAATAATTAATTGTGTTTCCTTTTGTATATTCTTCTCTATTGTAGATGATGAATAAAATGGTTCTATTTGAATGAGTTTTTTCATTTGATTCATATTGTGTTCTCTCTCTGTCTCTCCCTCTCATTCCCTTCTCTTCTATTTCTCTCCTTCTCTTAACTTCAATCTCATTTTCTTCTGTCTCTCTATTCTCTTCCCTTCTCTCTCTCTCTCTCTCTCTCTCTCTCTCTCTCTCTCTCTCTCTCTCTCTCTCTCTCTCTCTCTCTCTCTCTCTCTCTCTCTCTCTCTCTCTCTCTCTCTCTCTCTCTCTCTCTCTCTCTTCTCTGTCTGTCTGTCTCACTTTCATTCTCTTCTCTTCTATCTGTCTCTCATTCTCATTATAAAACTTAAGTAACTAAACAAACACTTACATCATTTTTATAACATTTCAAAGATACAATAATTCATACGAGTAATAATAATAATAATAATAATAATAATAATACACTTACTGTCTGTCTGTCTGTCTCCTATTAGTCATTCATACACAAAGTAAATTCAATTCCCAATAATACCCAAAAAATACCCAATAAATAAAGATTAATTTCTCTTCCATAATGTAATGAAAAAAATTAGTTAGATAAGAGAAAAAAGAAGACATCTAGCAAGTTTATTACAAAGTCACAAAGAAAATTAACTTTTGACCTTTCTACCTTGACCTTACAGTTTGTGGGAAGATCAAAGGTAAGGTCATGGTGTGGAGGAGGTAAGGGAAGATAAGGAAATTGTGAGGAAAATAATAATTGTTTAATGATAGAAACAGTTCTTCAAATTTATTCAACTTGTGTGTGTGTGTGTGTAATAGTAATACTGTGCTTCCATTACTACTACTACTACCACCACTACTACTACCACTACTACTACTACTACTACTACTACTACTACTACTACTACTGTACTATCACACATCACCACCATCAACATCATTAATCAGAATATATAATTGTCATCACCATTTTGAAAGCTCATCACCTACTACTACCACTACTACT
>JAXIVD010000255.1:114464-122253 GCA_036785275.1 Cancer borealis | reverse complement strand
GTAAGGTCAAGGTAGAAAGGTCAAAGGTTAATTTTCTTTGTGACTTTGTAATAAACTTGCTAGATGTCTTCTTTTTTCTCTTATCTAACTATTTTTTTTCATTACATTATGGAAGAGAAATTAATCTTTATTTATTGGGTATTTTTTGGGTATTATTGGGAATTGAATTTACTTTGTGTATGAATGACTAATAGGAGACAGACAGACAGATAGTAAGTGTATTATTATTATTATTATTATTATTATTATTACTCGTATGAATTATTGTATCTTTGAAATGTTATAAAAATGATGTAAGTGTTTGTTTAGTTACTTAAGTTTTATAATGAGAATGAGAGACAGATAGAAGAGAAGAGAATGAAAGAGAGACAGACAGACAGAGAAGAGAAGAGAGAGAGAGAGAGAGAGAGAGAGAGAGAGAGAGAGAGAGAGAGAGAAGAGAGAGAGAGAGAGAGAGAGAGAGAGAGAGAGAGAGAGAGAGAGAGAGAGAGAGAGAGATAGAAGGGAAGAGAATAGAGAGACAGAAGAAAATGAGATTGAAGTTAAGGGAAGGAGAGAAATAGAAGAGAAGGGAATGAGAGGGAGAGACAGAGAGAGAACACAATATGAATCAAAGGAAAAAACTCATTCAAATAGAACCATTTTTATTCATCATCTACATTAGAGAAGAATATACTAAAGGAAACATTATTAATTATTCACTTTACATCTACAAGAATACAAAAGCAAGTATATAAAACAGCTTCCATTCAGTCACACACACACTCACTCTCTCTCTCTCTCTCTCTCTCTCTCTCTCTCTCTCTCTCTCTCTCTCTCTCTCTCTCTCTCTCTCTCTCTCTCTCTCTCTCTCTCTCTCTCTCTCTCTCTCTCTCTCTCTCTCTCTCTCTCTCTCTCGAAACACTATAGGCAGACTAGACTAAACTAATTCAATATTTTATGCAATTGCAAGGGAAAAAGGCTTACTGAGGGAAATTAAGTGTTGATAAAGGGAAAAAAGGCTTAGAGTGAGAGCGTAAAAACAATTACACTTAGTGAGTATAAAAAACGTTTGCGATTAACAAGAAAATCAGACGATAACATAATTATTGTGTTGAAAATGTGTGTACGTACATATGTTTATTATTATTTCCGTATTTATATCATGTTTATTATTGTTATTATTTTGCTATGACTACGTGTTGTTATTATTATAACAGATAGAACAGTGAGCTTGATGTTGTTATGCGTAGAATATAACAAAAACATTATTCTTGTCTTGGCAGAATCACTTAACTTAATAGATCCACAAGACAAGACAAGACAAAGCCGTCCCATTGATTAAATTCAAGTATTAATGGACAAACATAATTACTTCTTGGCCGGCAAACTCAAGGGATAGATAGATGGACCGTCCGCTGATTAAATTCAAGGATTAAAGTAAAAAATAATCACTTCTTGTCTTATAGTAAAGTATTCTCAGAGCAATTCAAGTGATAGATAGATGTATAGATAGTCACATAACACCTATTCTATATTATATCTCTTTGCTTATTGGTGGTTATGGGTGAACAAGGCGATAAAATATATATATATAAGTTGAGCAAGAACAGAAGCCTGGAAGCAAGGTCTCCTCGGAACAATGTTAATTAAATAAGTTCATCAGTTTGTATCAACATTAGTTTATTGGGAGTTTCAAAGGACTCGTATATATGTATGTAAGGTTCTTGAGCAACACATATTTACTGCACACTCAGGCAGACTTGAGTGTGTGTACATGTGTGTTTGTATAAATAGTTAACATACGTATATACAAAGTTAGTCATGTATCTTATTTTGTGAGATAACTGGCAGTGTAGAAGCAATATATTATGCATAAATATTAGTAATAGCCTCTCTGTCTGTCTGTCTTGTGTGTGTGTTTGTGTGTACATGAGATGATGTGTGTGTGTTTGTGTGTACATGAGATGGTATGTGTGTGTGTGTCCCCTTGAGACACTCAGAACATAGGTATTGATTTTTATATTATTATATTTGTTTTATATTTAATGTAAAAATAAAATTAGTGAGTCATTTCTTAAAAAGCGTATGTGAAAAAATTAAGTAATGCTTTTGTCTCATTTATTATTGTCAACATTTAATCACAACATTGTATATAGAAGAGAGAGTGAGAGAGTGAGTGTGTGTGTGTGTTCAGGGTGTCTGGGGTGGGTGTGCCTGTGGTGTAAGATATTCTGTGGGTCTGTGGGGTGAAAGAGAGAGAGAGAGAGAGAGAGAGAGAGAGAGAGAGAGAGAGAGAGAGAGAGAGAGAGAGAGAGAGAGAGAGAGAGAGAGAGAGAGAGAGAGAGACAGAGAGAAAAGAGAGAGAGAGAGAGAGAGAGAGAGAGAGAGAGAGAGAGAGAGAGAGAGAGAGAGAGAGAGAGAGAGAGAGAGAGAGAGAGAGAGAGAGAGAGAGAGAGAGAGAGAGAGAGAGAGAGAGAGAGAGAGAGAGAGAGAGAGCACTTATCAATGATAAAACAATACAAACTAAAAATAACCAATTAGTGTTTGAGTGTCAGGACAATATGTGTGTGTGTGTGGTGTGTGTGTGTGTGTGTGTGTGTGTGTGTGTGTGTGTGTATAAGTGGACGGTGTGCACATGCGTGTGTGTATGTGTATGCCATGTGTGTGTAGAGTCTTGTTAGAACGCCCGCACACGGCTAAGCTTGGCATCAATTTCTTCCACTAAGGCATCAATGCGTTCACTCGTGCCTCGGAAGGTGGAAGGATCTGGGCCAATCATCTTGATGAGCGCCGGAACCACAGTGGAGGAATATGTGAACCTGGGCAGGAGAGAAAATTAATTAGTACATATAAATAAGGGACTTACAAAGAAATATAGGCACAGAGAGTGAAGGTGGGAGTGAAGGAAAGGAAGAGAGAAATAGATAGAAAGAAGGGAAGGGGAGAGTGAAAAAAAGCAAGAGAGAGAGAGACAGTAAGGTGTGTGTATGTATATATATGTGTGTGGGTGTGTGTGTGAGTGAGGTCGATACACACCTACACAGAGCAGCCATGGTCCTCCACAGTAGTTCCTCGGGTGGGTGTGTACTGAAGTATTGTAGTATTGCCATGGCAAGTTCAGGTGCCACGTCATCAAACACTACTGTCTTCACCTCCTTTGTGCCCAGGTTGTACATGATGGCTGACCCGTACTCTTGGCACTGTGGGGAAGCAAGGAAGGAAGGTTAGCTGTGTGTGTGAAATGCATTGGGATTGGGAGGGGAAATTTTAGGTGTGTGTTGGAAGGGGAATTTGAGGAGTGTTGGAGGGGAAATGGGGGAAGAAATAATGTTGGCTTACCTATATAATGTTAAGTTGTATAAATAATGATTCTTAAATAATAAAAAGTTTGAAAAATTTTTCTTGTGTATATATGTATATAATGAAATATATGATTCTCACCTAAATAATGTCTATTTAGTTTACGTTAATAATGGGAATAAGGTTTGACTAAGTTCAGTATAGAACTTGGAATGGACTGAAGGAAGGAAGAGGTGATAATGGCAAAGAATGTATATCAACTGAAGGAAAAACTGTATAACTATAGATACAGAGACAGGACCAGGAGAGTGTAGCTCAGGCCCTGTATACTACAACTAAGTAAATACACACACACACCTTAGGGTTGGAGCTGAGGAGTGCATTGACAGCAATCTTGGTAGTGACTCTGATGTTGCTTGTAGTAGAGTTGCCGTCTTGCCACTCTGAGATGTACAACAACCACTCTGATGGACGCACATGCTCAAACATATTGCAGAACTGTGGAAGAGGAAAGGATGGAGTGAGGGAATGAGGGAGGAAGTGTAGATAGGAATGTTCAATGCTGAGCTCAGTATGTGTATGTAAAGGAAGTGTGTGTTATTAGAATGATTGCTCCAGTACTTACAAACAGCGCCAAAACTTCTTGTTGATCCGGTGTCAGAAACTCCACTTTATTCGCATAATTCATAATGGTGTGATCCCTCCTGTCTTGGTGAAGGAGTAGAATCACATCATCCTTCAGAGCAGCTGCAGCCATCATCCGCACCAGGTGGACACGCGCCTCATCCGGCACCGAACCATCATGGAAAATACGTCCGAGAAGGCTGCTAAAATTCTCCCCCAAGGCCCAGGAACCTTCGTTGTCGAGTACGTACGCACGGAGCTCCTCGAGGTGAGCTTGTTCCTCTGGGTTGAGTAAGGAACCGCAGACACCCACGAGGCACTAAACTCCTCTCGTGCCTGGAAGGAAGGAAGGAGTGAGTGGTGGTGGTGGTGGTGGTGGTGGTGGTGGTGGTGGTGGTGGTGGTGGTGGTGGTGGTGGTGGTAGTGGTGGTGGTGGTGGTGGTGGTAATAGTAGTAATAATATTGGGGATGGTGATGGTGACTGATAGAACAGGTAAGGAAGAGAAAAGAGAGAGAGAAGTGAAGGAAAGAGAAAATAAATAGAAATTTAGTAGAGAAAAGAGAGAAAAAAGTAAGGAATGATAGAAAATATGAAATTAAATAAAAATATATGAGTGAAAAGAGGAAAGATTATTAGCGGAAGTTATGGAGGAGGAAGATGTGACAGGAGAGAAGTTAGAAAGATGAACGAAAGAGAGAGAGAGAAAAAAAAAGTAGAGGAGAGAGAAGATGAAAATCAATGCTTATGTTGCAATACTTACTTGTGCAAAACACATCAATAATAATATAAAAAAAAAGACATTATAAAATAGCATTAGCCTCACCTAACCAGTGGCCACTAAGAGGAAGGGGAGGAGAGAGAGAGGGAGAAGGGGGGGGGGCGTGGAGGGGGAGGGGCGGACACATAAAGAGGGAGGGGAGGGGGGCCGGAGGGTATTAATCAAGCAAGTACCCACCTTGTATGCAGCAGCAGCAGCAGCCGTGAAGACGATAGGCACTTGACGCTTAGCTGAAGGCAGGCCTAAACGGTACATGGTAGGGGGGATGGGGGGAGGGGAGGAGGAGAGGGCGGGGTGATACCTAGGGACGGGACGGTAGAGGAGCGCCGCCCCCCCTAACCCCTCCAACCCCCCTTCCCCTCCCAGCATGACTAGGGAATCAGTGGAGGTAGGGCGGGAGGGGTGGTTGGAGGTAGGAGGAGTGGAGGGAGATGGAGGAGCCAGGCCAAAGGTGGAGATGGAGGTAAGGGAGGAAGGAGGGCGGGGAGGGAGACCAGCCAGGAGGGAGGTAAGAGAGGAAAGAGAGGATGATCGAGATGGAAGAAGAGGATGCAGAGGAGGAGGAGGGGAAGGAGGAAGGGAGCGAGTACCAGGAGGAGGGACAGGAGGAGGAGGAGGGGAAAGAGACAATCTTTCCAACGTAGAGGAGGAGGAGGAAGGTGATAAGTGAGGAAGAGGAGAGAAAGGAGGAGGAGAAGGAGAAGGAGAAATCCCAGACAATCTTCGAAAATTCTCATCATTGACCTCAAAGTAAGGGAGGTCAGGGGTCACTGTGCCCACCAAGGTCACGGAGGAGGTGGGGGAGGGGGAGAGGGAGGGGGAGGAGGGGAGGTCATCTGGGGTCAAAGGTCGGGAGAGGGAGGAGTCATCTAGGACATAAACCATGTAATATGACGACCCAAAAGACATTATGGAAGAGGAGGAGGAGGAGGAGAGAGAGGGAACGAGAGAGGGAGGAGGAGGAGGAGGAGGAGGAGGAGGAGTGGTAAGAAGGAGGAGGACGGTTTGGAATGTCTTCATAAGCTGGAGGAGGAGGTGGAGGTGGTGGAGGAGGAGGAGGAGGAGGAGGAGGTTGGTAGTGAAGGGAAGGAGCTGTCATAGCACGTGGAGGAGGAGGAGGAGGAGGAGGAGGAAGAGGGGGAGGAGGAAGAGGAGGAGGAGGAGGAGGAGGAGAAAGACTGTTATCGGAGAAGTTATTATTTAAATCACTATAAATGGAGCTCTTTTTGGAGTAGGAAGAGAAGGAGGAAGAGGAGGAGGAATCTGAGTAGAGAGAAGAGCGAGAGGAAGACAAGGAAGAGGAAGAGGAAGAGGAAGAGGAGGAGGAAGAGGAAGAATAGAAGAAGACATGAGAACCATCACAATCAGACCCTAAATAGAAGGAAGAGGAGGAGGAAGAAGAGCAGGAAGAGGAAGAGGAGGAGGAAGGAAGAGGAAGAGAGACATGAAACAGAGGAGGAGGAGGAAGATAGGAGGAAGAGGAATAAGGCAAATAATTAGACGAAGATTTAGACAAAAGATGGATAGAAGGAAGAGAGAGAGAAAGTCGACGAAAAGAGGAAGAAGAAGAGGAGGAGGAGAGGAGGAGGAGGAAGGAAGGGAGAATGACCTAGCTCTAGCATGGATATGAGAGGGATGAGGGGAAGGAGAGAAAGGAAGAGGCGGAGGAGGAGGAAGAGAGGGAGGATGAGAGGGAAGAGGAAAGCTGTCAGGCCACATCTTTGAATATTTACTCACATTTTAAATAATCGCGAAAGGTAATTGCTGGTTCTCTCTCTACTTCTGGTTCCTGTGGGGGGGGGAGGAGGAGAGGTAGTCTGTGGTGCTTCCTCTTCTGTGAGTCCTCCTCCTCCTCCACCTTCTTCCTCCTCCTCCCTTCCCTCCTCTTCTGTGAGCTGGTGTTGCATTTCTTCTTGGTCAGACATTGTGATTTTCTGGTTCGTCTGTGGGTGTGTGTCTGTCTGTTTGTGTGTCTGTGTTAGGCTGTGTGTCTGTGGGTGTGGGTGTGTCTGTGTTTTTCCTCTGTGGGTGTGTGTGTGGGTGTGTTTTGGTCTGTGGGCGTCTGTGAGGGTGTCTGTTCTGCTGTGGGCGTCTGTTCTGCTGTGGGCCTCTGTGAGGGTGTCTGTTCTGCTGTGGGCGTCTGTGAGGGTGTCTGTTCTGCTGTGGGCGTCTGTGAGCGTTTTTTCTGTGGCTGTGAGCTTGTTTGTGTCTGTGAGGTTGATGTCTGTGGCTGTGGGGAAGTCCTCTCCTGTGACACTCTTCTCTCTTCCTCCTCTTCCCCTCCTCCTCCTTCTCCTCCTCCTCCTCCTTGGCTGGAGTTACAGTAACTTCTGGTACTCTGTGAGGGGTGGAGGGGGTAGGGGGTGTGGAGGGGCTCTCTGGGGCCTGGGGGGTGGAGGTGGAGGTGGTTAGGGGTGGAGGAGTGGGGTTGGAGGGTGTTTTGGGTGTTGATCTAGAGGAGGGGAATGCGAGGTAGATGGAGGGGGGAGAGGAGGGAGGGGAGAGGCTGTGGCTTCTTCTCTCTGTGGTAAGACTTCACAGGAGGAGCGAGATTTCTTCTTCTTCTTCTTCTTTTCTTTTCCTTTTTCTCTTTCTTTTCTCTCTTTTCTTTCTTCTTCCCTGTTCCTGTTTGTTGACTTTCTCGTTGATGGAGTTCCTGCGATCTTCCAAACGGAGGGTGTTTTTGCCTGGAAGAATATGATGATGATGATGATAATGATGATGATGATAGTAATAATGATAATGATAATCTATTTTGTATTCCCATTACTCGATAATTTAAGTTTTATTTCTCTTCATTCTTTCGAAAAAATGTAAATATATAAAGTATTTCACATTTCTAGTAGTTATTTTAAAGTATAATTATTATTTATTCAATTATTCTCTCATACACCTCCACACACACACACACACACACACACACACACACACACACACACACACACACACACACACACACACACACACACACACACACACACACACACACACACACACACACACACACTCACATTATAAGGGAATGCATATATAAAAGGTCAGACAACGAGAGGTAGAACAGTCCCGGGCGGAGAGAGCGTCAACATTAAAGAGAAGCTTAAGGT
>JAXIVD010000255.1:104464-109464 GCA_036785275.1 Cancer borealis | reverse complement strand
GCGCCAGAGAGACTGGAGATGCAATGGGGGACTCGGACATATAAATTATATTTCATGATGTCTTAACTCATCTCCTAATTATATGATATAACTAGGAGATGAGTTAAGACATCGTGAAAGGTTAAGTCTACCCTGATGTCTTAGAGGAGGTGTACGATAGTTGAATGCTCACGAGTGAACGAGGTGAATGTTTGAGTGAACGAGTGTATGGATGAACTCTTGTGTGGCTCGAATGTTTCTGATTCCATTTCATAGCAAGTGAGTTCCTGAGTGTTCACATCACGTAGCTTAGTTGATATCCTGCTGCACCAATGTACAGACTACCTCAGTAAAGAGCACCTGCAAACAATTTGTTTTTCTAAGCTGTAGGGATAGAAGAGTCGACTAGCTCCAGTTTCTGTGATTGATATTTCAAAATTTTTAAATGAAATTATAAGATGGATTTCTGATTATAATTTATTTTCAGTATATTAGTTTCATTATGCATCTTAAGGTTTTATAAGATTCTCTATGACAATGAAAGGAAAATTATTAAAGCCTCCTGTCTGAAACAGCCTAGTCCCATAGCCTTCTAAAACAGCCTAGTTCCATAGCTTTCTACAATAGCCTAGTGCCATAGCTTTCTACAACAGCCTAGTGCCATAGCCTTCTACAACAGCCTAGTGCCATAGTCCTCTACAATAGCTTAGTGCCATAGCCTTTTACAACAGCCTAGTGCCATAGCCTTCTACAACAGCCTAGTGCCATAGCCTACTACAAGAACCTAATGCCATAGCCTTCTACAATAGCCTAGTTCCATAGCCTTCTACAACAGCCTAGTGCCATAGCCTTCTACAACAGCCCAGTGCCATAGCCTTCTACAACAGCCTAGTGCCATAGCCTTCTACAACAGCCTAGTGCCATAGCCTTCTACAACAGCCTAGTGCCATAGTCTTCTACAACAGCCTAATGCTATAGCCTTCTACAACAGCCTAATGCCATAGCCTTCTACAAGAGCCTAGTGCCATAGCCTTTTAGAACAGCCTAGTGCCATAGCCTTCTACAACAGCCTAGTGCCATAGCCTTCTACAACAGCCTAGTGCCATAGCCTTCTACAACAGCCTAGTGCCATAGCCTTCTACAACAGCCTAGTGCCATAGCCTTCTAAAACAGCCTAATGCTATAGCCTTCTACAACAGCCTAATGCCATAGCCTTCTACAACAGCCTAGTGCCATAGCCTTTTACAACAGCCTAGTGCCATAGCCTTCTACAACAGCCTAGTGCCATAGCCTTCTACAACAGCCTAGTGCCATAGCCTTCTACAACAGCCTAATGCCATAGCCTTCTACAACAGCCTAGTGCCATAGACTTCTACAACAGCCTAGTGCCATAGCCTTCTACAACAGCCTAGTGCCATAGCCTTCTACAACAGCCTAGTGCCATAGCCTTCTACAACAGCCTAGTGCCATAGCCTTCTAAAACAGCCTAATGCTATAGCCTTCTACAACAGCCTAATGCCATAGCCTTCTACAACAGCCTAGTGCCATAGCCTTTTACAACAGCCTAGTGCCATAGCCTTCTACAACAGCCTAGTGCCATAGCCTTCTACAACAGCCTAGTGCCATAGCCTTCTACAACAGCCTAATGCCATAGCCTTCTACAACAGCCTAGTGCCATAGCCTTCTACAACAGCCTAGTGCTATAGCCTTCTACAACAGCCTAGTGCCATAACGTTCTACAACAGCCTAATGCCATAGCCTTCTACAACAGCCTAGTCCCATAGCCTTCTACAACAGCCTAGTGCCATAGCCTTCTACAACAGCCTAGTGCCATAGCCTTCTACAACAGCCTAATGCCATAGCCTTCTACAACAGTCTAGTGCCATAGCCTTCTACAACAGCCTAGTGCTATAGCCTTCTACAACAGCCTAGTGCCATAGCCTTCTACACCAGACTAGTGCCATAGCCTTCTACAACAACTTAGTGCCATAGCCTTTTACAACAGCTTACTGCCATAGCCTTCTACAACAGCCTAGTGCCATAGCCTTTTACAACAGCCTAGTGCCATAGCCTTCTACAACAGCCTAATGCCATAGCCTTCCACTACAGCCTAGTCCCGTAGCCTTCTACAACAGCCTAGTGCCATAGCCTTCTACAACAGCCTAGTGCCATAGCCTTCAACAACAGCCTAATGCTATAGCCTTCTACAACAGCCTAGTGACATAGCCTTCTACAACAGCCTAATGCCATAGCCTTCTACAACAGCCTAGTTCCGTAGCCTTCTATAACAGTCTAGTGCCATAGTCTTCTACAAGAGCCTAGTGCCATAGCCTTCTACAACAGCCTAGTTCCGTAGCCTTCTACGACAGTCTAGTGCCATAGCCTTCTACAAAAGCCTAGTGCTATAGCCTTCTACATTGGCCTAATGCTATAGCCTTCTACAACAGCCTAATGCCATAGCCTTCTACAACAGCCTAATGCCATAGCCTTCTACAACAACCTAGTTCCATAGCCTTCTACAACAGCCTAGTTCCATAGCCTTCTACAATAGCCTAGTGCTATAGCCTTCCACAACAGCCTAGTGCCATAGTCTTCTACAACAGCCTAGTGCTATAGCCTTCTACAACAGCCTAGTGCCATAGCCTTCTACAACAGACTAGTTTTATAGCTTTCTACAACAGCCTAGTGCCATAGCCTTCTACAACAGCCTAATGCTATAGCCTCCTATAACAGCCTAGTGCCATAGCCTTCTACAACAGCCTAATGCCATAGCCTTCTACAACAGCCTAGTGCCATAGTCTTCTCCAACAGCCTAGTGCCATAGCCTTCTACAACAGCCTAATGCCATAGCCTTCTACATCAGCCTACTGCCATAGCCTTCTACAACAGCCTAGTTCCATAGCCTTCTACAACAGCCTAGTGCCATAGCCTTTTACAAGAGCCTAATGCCATAGCCTTCTACAACAGCCTAGTACCATTGCCTTCTATAACAGCCTAGTTCCATAGCCTTCTACAACAGTCTAACGCCATAGCCTTCTACAACAGCCTAGTGCCATAGCCTTCTTCAACAGTCTAATGCCATAGCCTTCTACAACAGCCTAGTGCCATAGCCATCTACAACAGCATAGTGTTATAGCCTTCTACAACAGCCTAGTGCCATAGCCTTCTACAACAGCCTAGTACCATAGCCTTCTACAACAGCCTAGTGCCATTGCCTTCCACAACAGCCTAATGCCATAGCCTTCTACAACAGCCTAGTTCCATAGCTTTCTACAACAGCCTAATGCTATAGCCTTCTACAACAGCCTAGTGCCATAGCCTTCTACAACAGCCTAGTGCCACAGCCTTCTAGAACAGCCTAGTGCCATAGCCTTCTACAACAGCCTAGTGCCATAGCCTTCTACAACAGCCTAGTGCCATAGCCTTCTACAACAACCTAATGCTATAGCCTTCTACAACAGCCTAGTGCCATAGCCTTCTACAACAGCCCAGTGCCATAGCCTTCTACAACAGCCTAGTGCCATAGCCTTCTAGTACAGCCTAGTGCCATAGCCTTCTACAACAGCCTAGTGCCATAGACTTCTACAACAGCCTAATGCCATAGCCTTCTACAACAGCCTAATACTATAGCCTTCTACAACAGCCTAGTGCCATAGTAATATTTATATGTATAAATCACTAAAAAAAATCTGAATCTAAATATAATAATAATAATAATAATAATAATAATAAACGGTTTACTTTTATTTTTTACTTTATAGTTGCAGCCGGTTAGGCAGAAAATCCACAAACAAATTTACACAAAGTCAAATTTTACACAAGTATCCAATGAATTTTCCCCCCCCATTTTCTATGCTACTCGGGGTGACATCCACCCTTAAGCTACCGTGAGGTGCCGACAACCGCTTAACAGCGGCCGATCAGTGATAAGGGTCACTGCCGTATATTTTTATTTATGGGAGATTTGTTTTCTCCCCCCTGAAAGCGGGTCACAAACCCCGTCTGAGAACAGGTACCTCATTACTGTTTGGTGAACAGGGACCACACACTTATAAGAGACTTGGTCCATATGTCTCCTACCCGGCGCGGGGATCGAGCCCGCGTGTGTGCGTTTGCGTGTGCGTGGGAGTGTATGGTGTGTGTGTGTGTGTGTGTGTGTGTGTGTGTGTGTGTGTGTGTGTGTGTGTGTGTGTGTGTGTGTGTGTGTGTGTGCACGCGCGTGCGTGTGTATATATGCGTGTGGATGTGTGTGTGTGGGTGCGTGTGCATGTGTGTGTGTGTGTGTGTGTGTGTGTGTGTGTGTGTGTGTGTGTGTGTGTGTGTGTGTGTGTGTGTGTGTGTGTGTGTGTGCGTGCGTATGCGTGCGTGTGAGTGTGCGCATATGTGTGTGTGTGTGTGTGTGTGTGTGTGTGTGTGTGTGTGTGTGTGTGTGTGTGTGTGTGTGTGTGTGTGTGTGTGTGTGTGTGTGCGCGTATGTCTGCGTGTGCGTGTGTGTGTGTGTGTATGTGTGTGTGTGTGTGTGTGTGTGTGTGTGTGTGTATGTGTGTGTGTGTGTGTGTGTGTGTGTGTGTGTGTGTGTGTGTGTGTGTGTGTGTGTGTGTGTGTGTGTGTGTGTGTGTGTTTGTGTGTGTGCGTATGTCTGCGTGTGCATGTGTGTATGTGTGTGTGTGTGTGTGTGTGTGTGTGTGTGTGTGTGTGTGTGTGTGTGTGTGTGTGTGTGTGTGTGTGTGTGTGTGTGTGTGTGTGAATGACCTGCGTATTATCTATCAGCGTGAACTTCCGAGTGACCACGCTCTACTTGCTCTAATAATGTTAGTCGACACAACCAGTCTGAAAGAACTTGAATGTCGAGCTGAGTGGCTGGGGGATCATGGTGTTCTCCACAGTCAAATCCCTATAAACAGAATGGTAAGACCTGTGAAAATAAAAAACGTAGACTTGGAGATGTTAAAACAAAGATTAGAAGAATGTGAGATCCCGAACGGAAGCGAGAGCGTTGATGTGAGTGCGAACCGAATAAC
>JAXIVD010000255.1:71964-96964 GCA_036785275.1 Cancer borealis | reverse complement strand
ATGTACCTAGTTGGGATTGGACTTGCAACCCTTCCTCGCAAACGCAATCCTCACTAGGAAAAGTATATTATTCGAGTTAACCTTATTTTGCTTCATCGTAAGCGTCACCAACACCGGAGTGCATTGGTGAGCCTCGACCCGGAAAAACTACTTTCATGATCATGGTGTTTCATGTGCTAGATAAGTATTTAAAAATAGCTAAAAGATTAAGAAATGTGTGTATAATGTACTTGCCGCCAAACTAACTCTGAAATTACCAACGAACACCATTGACAAGCTCTAGATAACCCAGGTGTCACCTACATGGGGACAAAATACACAATCAACCAACTAATCAACCAACAGGCAGCAAGATAAGTAAAAATACGTTTTATTATTTTAGATATAATGTTTTGTTTATCCCGAAAAATTTTTTTTCCTTCACTTGCATGTTTATGTCTCTGATCTGAATTGTTCCTTGTTTATGGTTCCATGTAACCATGTACAACTAGTTGCATGGTCGGGCTGTCGGCGACTAAACCAGCTCTTCCACTAGAATACAAGAGAGGAGGGTGTGTTGGACATCAATGTTTTACTCATTTCAAAGAAGAAATAGTGACGTTGCATCTGCTAAAGAAATTTTCATTGTATGTTTCAAGGTAAGTGTATACAGTAGATAGACTCCAATCAAGATAAAGTTCTTCTCTGTGACAGAAGGTCAACATTTTGAAAAAATAAGAAATGTATTGTTTGAATATAGACTCCAATACAAAGTAAGTCCTTCTCTGCGAGAGAAGGTGAACACATTTATACAAAATAAGAAATGTATTTTTTGTATATAACTTCCAATACAGAGTAAGTCCTTCTGAATGAGAGAAGGTGAACACATTCATACATAACAAGAAATGAATTTTTTCATTATATAAACTATACAGAGTAAGTCCTGCTCTATAACAGAAAATAAATTGCGAGAATGTAATTCCTCACTAGCAAAAATATCGCACTCAAGTTAATCGCAGAAGTCACCAACACTGGATTGAAATGGTGAGCATTGGCCTTTGAAAACTGCGTTCATAATCACAAACATAATTAAAGGGCTCTAGATAGCCCATGTGTCACCTTGATGGGGAATTGATAGGCAACCAACCAACAGGCAGTAAGGTAAATAGAGGTGCGTAATATTTTTTTTACATATATTTTTTTATTTTTTCCCGAAATAAAAATTTCCATTGCAGATTTATGTGTCTGGTAAGAATTGTTCTCTGCTACTGGTACCATGTAACCCAGTACAACCAGCCGCATGGTCGTACTGTCGGCGACTAAATCGGCCCCACCACTAGAATACCAGTGAGGAGGGTGTGATTGACATCCAGATGGATTAAAATAAGACTATACAAAGGCCAGATGAACTCACCGTGATGAGTAAATGGCCATCCAATTCCACATATGGGTAAAATAGCGGGTTAGCAGGGAATTACTCCCTCAGAATCTCTATGTTTTTGCCCTTTGCTAGAAGTCAACTAAGCACCAGATGTACCTAGTTGGGATTGGACTTGCAACCCTTCCTCGCAAACGCAATCCTCACTACGAAAAGTATCCCATTCGAGTTAACCTTATTTTGCTTCATCGTAAGCGTCACCAACACCGGAGTGCATTGCTGAGCCTCGACCCGGAAAAACTACTTTCATGATCATGGTGTTTCATGTGCTAGATAAGTATTTAAAAATAGCTAAAAGATTAAGAAATGTGTGTATAATGTACCTGCCGCCAAACTAACTCTATAATTACCAACGAACATCATTGACATGCTCTAGATAACCCAAGTGTTACCTACATGGGGACAAAATACACAATCAATCAACTAATCAACCAACAGGCAGCAAGATAAGTAAAAATACGTTTTATTATTTTAGATATAATGTTTTGTTTATCCCGAAACATTTTTTTTCCTTAATTTGCATGTTTATGTCTCTGATCTGAATTGTTCTCTGTTTATGGTACCATGTAACCATGTACAACTAGTCGCATGGTCGGGCTGTCGGCGACTAAACCAGCTCTTCCACTAGAATACAAGAGAGGAGGGTCTGTTGGACATCAATGTTTTCCTCATTTCAAAGAAGAAATAGTGACGTTGCATCTGCTAAAGAAATTTTCATTGTATGTTTCAAGGTAAGTGTATACATTAGATGGACACCAATCAAGATTAAGTTCTTCTCTGTGACAGAAGGTGAACATTTTGAAAAAATAAGAAATGTATTGTTTGAATATAGACTCCAATACAAAGTAAGTCCTTCTCTGCGACAGAAGGTGAACACATTTATACACAATAAGAAATGTATGTTTTGTATATAACTTCCAATACAGAGTAAGTCCTACTCAATGAGAGAAGAAGAACACATTCATACATAACAAGAAATGAATTTTTTATTATATAAACTATACAGAGTAAGTCCTGCTCTATAACAGAAAATAAATTGCGAGAAGGCAATTCCTCACTAGCAAAAATATCGCACTCAAGTTAATCGCAGAGGTTGCCAACACTGGATTGAAATGGTGAGCATTGGACTTTGAAAACTGCGTTCATAATCACAAACATAATTAAAGGGCTTTAGATAGCCCATGTGTCACCTTGATGGGGAATTGATAGGCAACCAACCAACAGGCAGTAAGGTAAATAGAGGTGCGTATTATTTTTTTTACATATATTTTTTTATTTTTCCCGAAATAAAAATTTCCATTGCAGATTTATGTGTCTGGTCAGAATTGTTCTCTGCTACTGGTACCATGTAACCCAGTACAACCAGCCGCATGGTCGTACTGTCGGCGACTAAATCGGCCCCACCACTGGAATACCAGTGAGGAGGGTGTGATTGACATCCAGATGTTTTAAAATAAGACTATACAAAGGGCAGATGAACTCACGGTGATGAGTAAATGGCCATCCAATTCCAGCTATGGGTAAAATAACGGGTTAGCAGGGAATTACTCTCTCAGAATCTCTATGTTTTTGCCCTTTGCTAGAAGTTAACTAAGCACCAGATGTACCTAATTGGGATTGGACTTGCAACCCTTCCTCGCTAACGCAATCCTCCACTACGAAATATATCTCATTCGAGTTAACCTTATTTTGCTTCATCGTAAGCGTCACCAACACCGTAGTGCATTGCTGAGCCTCGATCCGGAAAAACTACTTTCATGATCATGGTGTTTCATGTGCTAGATAAGTATTTAAAAATAGCTAAAATATTAAGAAATGTGTGTATAATGTACCTGCCGCCAAACTAACTCTGTAATTACCAACGAACACCATTGACAGGCTCTAGATAACCCAAGTGTCACCTACATGGGGACAAAATACACAATCAACCAACTAATTAACCAACAGGCAGCAAGATAAGTAATAATACGTTTTATTATTTTAGATATAATGTTTTGTTTATCTCGAAACATTTTTTTTCCTTCATTTGCATGTTTATGTCTCTGATCTGAATTGTTCTCTGTTTATGGTACCATGTAACCATGTACAACTAGTCGCATGGTCGGGCTGTCGGCGACTAAACCAGCTCTTCCACTAGGATACAAGAGAGGAGGGTGTGTTGGACATCAATGTTTTACTCATTTCAAAGAAGAAATAGTGACGTTGCATCTGCTAAAGAAATTTTCATTGTATGTTTCAAGGTAAGTGTATACAGTAGATGGACACCAATCAAGATTAAGTTCTTCTCTGTGACAGAAGGTGAACATTTTGAAAAAAATAAAAAATGTATTGTTTGATTATAGACTCCAATACAAAGTAAGTCCTTCTCTGCGACAGAAGGTGAACACATTTATACACAATAAGAAATGTATGTTTTGTATATAACTTCCAATACAGAGTAAGTCCTTCTCAATGAAAGGTGAACACATTAATACATAACAAAAAATGAATTTTTATTATATAAACTGTACAGAGTAAGTCCTGCTCTATAACAGAAAATAAATTGCGAGAATGTAATTCCTCACTAGCAAAAATATCACACTAGAGTTAATCGCAGAGGTCACCAACACTGAATTGAAATGGTGAGCATTGGCCTTGGAAAACTGCGTTCATGATCACGAACATAATTAAAGGGCTGTAGATAGCCCATGTGTCACCTTGATGGGGACATGATAGGCAAGCAACCAACCAACCAACAGGCAGTAAGGTAAATAGAGGTGCGTATTATTTTTTTAACATATTTTTTTATTTTTTCCCGAAATAAAAATTTCCATTGCAGATTGATGTGTCTGGTCAGAGTTGGTCTCTGCTACTGGTACCATGTAACCCAGTACAACCAGCCGCATGGTCGTACTGTCGGCGACTAAATCGGCCCAACCACTGGAATACCAGTGAGGAGGGTGTGATTGACATCCAGATAAATTAAAATAAGACTATACAAAGGCCAGATGAACTCACCGTGATGAGTAAATGGCCATCCAATTCCAGCTATGGGTAAAATAGCGGATTAGCAGGGAATTACTCCCTCAGAATCTCTATGTTTTTGTCCTTTGCTAGAAGTCAACTAAGCACCAAATGTTCCTAGTTGGGATTGGACTTGCAACCCTTCATCGCAAACGCAATCCTTACTACGAAAAGTATCCCATTCGAGTTAACCTTATTTTGCTTCATCGTAAGCGTCACCAACACCGGAGTGCATTGCTGAGCCTCGACCCGGAAAAACTACTTTCATGATCATGGTGTTTCATGTGCTAGATTAGTATTTAAAAATAGCTAAAAGATTAAGAAATGCGTGTATAATGTACCTGCCGCCAAACTAACTCTGAAATTACCAACGAACACCATTGACAGGGTCTAGATAACCCAAGTGTCACCTACATGGGGACAAAATACACAATCAACCAACTAGTCAACCAACAGGCAGCAAGATAAGTAAAAATACGTCTTATTATTTTAGATTTAATGTTTTGTTTATCCCGAAATATTTTTTTTCCTTCATTTGCATGTTTATGTCTCTGATCTGAATTGTTCTCTGTTTATGGTACCATGTAACCATGTACAACTGGTTGCATGGTCGGGCTGTCGGCGACTAAACCAGCTCTTCCACTAGAATACAAGAGAGGAGGGTGTGTTGGACATCAGTGTTTTACTCATTTCAAAGAAGAAATAGTGACGTTACATCTGCTAAAGAAATTTTCATTGTATGTTTCAAGGTAAGTGTATACAGTAGATAGACTCCAATCAAGATTAAGTTCTTCTCTGTGACAGAAGGTGAACATTTTGAAAAAATAAGAAATGTATTGTTTGAATATAGACTCCAATACAAAGTAAGTCCTTCTCTGCGACAGAAGGTGAACACATTTATACACAATAAGAAATGTATGTTTTGTATATAACTTCCAATACAGAGTAAGTCATTCTCAATGAGAGAAGGTGAACACATTCATACATAACAAGAAATAAATTTTTTATTATATAAACTATACAGAGTAAGTCCTGCTCTATAACAGAAAATAAATTGCGAGAATGTAATTCCTCACTAGCAAAAATATCGCACTCAAGTTAATCGCAGAGGTCACCAACACTGGATTGAAATGGTGAGCATTGGCCTTTGAAAACTGCGTTCATAATCACAAACATAATTAAAGGGCTCTAGATAACCCATGTGTCACCTTGATGGGGAATTGATAGGCAACCAACCAACAGGCAGTAAGGTAAATAGAGGTGCGTATTATTTTTTTTACATATATTTTTTTTTTTTTCCTGAAATAAAAATTTCCATTGCAGATTTATGTGTCTGGTCAGAATTGTTCTCTGCTAATGGTACCATGTAACCCAGTACAACCAGCCGCATGGTCGTACTGTCGGCGACTAAATCGGCCCCACCACTAGAATACCAGTGAGGAGGGTGTGATTGACATCCAGATGGATTAAAATAAGACTATACAAAGGCCAGATGAACTCACCGTGATGAGTAAATGGCCATCCAATTCCAGCTATGGGTAAAATAGCGGGTTAGCAGGGAATTACTCCCTCAGAATCTCTATGTTTTTGCCCTTTGCTAGAAGTCAACTAAGCACCAGATGTACCTAGTTGGGATTGGACTTGCAACTCTTCCTCGCAAACGCAATCCTCACTACGAAAAGTATCCCATTCGAGTTAACTTTATTTTGCTTCATCGTAAGCGTCACCAACACCGGAGTGCATTGCTGAGCCTCGACCCGGAAAAACTACTTTCATGATCATGGTGTTTCATGTGCTAGATAAGTATTTAAAAATAGCTAAAAGATTAAGAAATGTGTGTATAATGTACCTGCCGCCAAACTAACGCTATAATTACCAACGAACACCATTGACAGGCTCTAGATAACCCAAGTGTTACCTACATGGGGACAAAATACACAATCAACCAACTAATCAACCAACAGGCAGCAAGATAAGTAAAAATACGTTTTATTATTTTAGATATAATGTTTTGTTTATCCCGAAACATTTTTTTTCCTTCATTTGCATGTTTATGTCTCTGATCTGAATTGTTCTCTGTTTATGGTACCATGTAACCATGTACAACTAGTCGCATGGTCGGGCTGTCGGCGACTAAACCAGCTCTTCCACTAGAATACAAGAGAGGAGGGTCTGTTGGACATCAATGTTTTCCTCATTTCAAAGAAGAAATAGTGACGTTGCATCTGCTAAAGAAATTTTCATTGTATGTTTCAAGGTAAGTGTATACAGTAGATGGACTCCAATCAAGATTAAGTTCTTCTCTGTGACAGAAGGTGAACATTTAAAAAAAATAAGAAATGTATTGTTTGAATATAGACTCCAATACAACGTAAGTCCTTCTCTGCGACAGAAGGTGAACACATTTATACACAATAAGAAATGTATGTTTTGTATATAACTTCCAATACAGAGTAAGTCCTTCTCAATGAAAGAAGGTGAACACATTCATACATAACAAGAAATGAATTTTAAGTCCTGCTCTATAACAGAAAATAAATTGCGAGAATGTAATTCCTCACTAGCAAAAATATCGCACTCAAGTTAATCGCAGAGGTCACCTACACTGGATTGAAATGGTGAGCATTGGCCTTTGAAAACTGCGTTCATAATCACAAACATAATTAAAGGGCTCTAGATAGCCCATGTGTCACCTTGATGGGGAATTGATAGGCAACCAACCAACAGGCAGTAAGGTAAATAGAGGTGCGTATTATTTTTTTTACATATATTTTTTTATTTTTCCTGAAATAAAAATTTCCATTGCAGATTTATGTGTCTGGTCAGAATTGTTCTCTGCTACTGGTACCATGTAACCCAGTACAACCAGCCGCATGGTCGTACTGTCGGCGACTAAATCGGCCCCACCACTAGAATACCAGTGAGGAGGGTGTGATTGACATCCAGATGGATTAAAATAAGACTATACAAAGGCCAGATGAACTCACCGTGATGAGTAAATGGCCATCCAATTCCAGCTATGGGTAAAATAGCGGGTTAGCAGGGAATTACTCCCTCAGAATCTCTATGTTTTTGCCCTTTGCTAGAAGTCAACTAAGCACCAGATGTACCTAGTTAGGATTGGACTTGCAAACCTTCCTCGCAAACGCAATCCTCCACTACGAAAAGTATCCCATTCGAGTTAACCTTATTTTGCTTCATCGTAAGCGTCACCAACACCGGAGTGCATTGCTGAGCCTCGACCCGGAAAAACTACTTTCATGATCATGATGTTTCATGTGCTAGATAAGTAATTAAAAATAGCTAAATGATTAAGAAATGTGTGTATAATGTACCTGCCGCCAAACTAACTCTGTAATTACCAATGAACACCATTGACAGGTTCTAGATAACCCAAATATCACCTACATGGGGACAAAATACACAATCAACCAACTAATCAACCAACAGGCAGAGAGATAATTAAAAATACGTTTTATTATTTTAGATATAATGTTTTGTTTATCCCGAAACATTTTTTTTCCTTCATTTGCATGTTTATGTCTCTGATCTGAATTGTTCTCTGTTTATGGTACCATGTAGCCATGTACAACTAGTTACATGGTCGGGCTGTCGGCGACTAAACCAGCTCTTCCACTAGAATACAAGAGAGGAGGGTGTGTTGGACATCAATGTTTTACTCATTTCAAAGAAGAAATAGTGACGTTGCATCAGCTAAAGAAATTTTCATTTTATGTTTCAAGGTAAGTGTATACAGTAGATGGACTCCAATCAAGATTAAGTTCTTCTCTGTGACAGAAGGTGAATATTTTGAAAAAATAAGAAATGTATTGTTTGAATATAGACTCCAATACAAAGTAAGTCCTTCTCTGCGACAGAAGGTGAACACATTTATACACAATAAGAAATGTATGTTTTGTATATAACTTCCAATACAGAGTAAGTCCTTCTGAATGAGAGAAGGTGAACACATTCATACATAACAAGAAATGAATTTTTTATTATATAAACTATACAGAGTAAGTCCTGCTCTATAACAGAAAATAAATTGCGAGAATGCAATTCCTCACTAGCAAAAATATCGCACTCAAGTTAATCGCAGAGGTCACCAACACTGGATTGAAATGGTGAGCATTGGCCTTGGAAAACTGCGTTCATGATCACGAACATAATTAAAGAGCTGTAGATAGTCCATGTGTCATCTTGATGGGGACATGATAGGCAACCAACCAACCAACCAACAGGCAGTAAGGTAAATAGAGGTGCGTATTATTTTTTTTAACATTTTTTTATTTTTCCCGAAATAAAAATTTCCATTGCAGATTGATGTGTCTGGTCAGAGTTGTTCTCTACTACTGGTACCATGTAACCCAGTACAACCAGCCGCATGGTCGTACTGTCAGCGACTAAATCGGTCCCACCACTGGAATACCAGTGAGGAGGGTGTGATTGACATCCATATAGATTAAAATAAGACTATACAAAGGCCAGATGAACTCACCGTAATGAGTAAATGGCCATCCAATTCCAGCTATGGGTAAAATAGCGGGTTAGCAGGGAATTACTCCCTCAGAATCTCTATGTTTTTGCCCTTTGCTAGAAGTCAACTAAGCACCAGATGTACCTAATTGGGATTGGACTTGCAACCCTTCCTCGCAAACGCAATCCTCCACTACGAAAAGTATCCCATTCGAGTTAACCTTATTTTGCTTCATCGTAAGCGTCACCAACACCGGAGTGCATTGCTGAGCCTTGACCCGGAAAAACTACTTTCATGAGCATGATGTTTCATGTGCTAGATAAGTATTTAAAAATAGCTAAATGATTAAGAAATGTGTGTATAATGTACCTGCCGCCAAACTAACTCTGTAATTACCAATGAACACCATTGACAGGCTCTAGATAACCCAAATGTCACCTACATGGGGACAAAATACACAATCAACCAACTAATCAACCAACAGGCAGCAAGATAAGTAAAAATACGTTTTATTATTTTAGATATAATGTTTTGTTTATCACGAAACATTTTTTTTCCTTCATTTGCATGTTTATGTCTCTGATCTGAATTGTTCTCTGTTTATGGTACCATGTAGCCATGTACAACTAGTCACATGGTCGGGCTGTCGGCGACTAAACCAGCTCTTCCACTAGAATACAAGAGAGGAGGGTGTGTTGGACATCAATGTTTTACTCATTTCAAAGATGAAATAGTGACGTTGCATCAGCTAAATAAATTTTCATTGTATGTTTCAAGGTAAGTGTATACAGTAGATGGACTCCAATCAAGATTAAGTTCTTCTCTGTGACAGAAGGTGAACATTTTGAAAAAATAAGAAATGTATTGTTTGAATATAGACTCCAATACAAAGTAAGTCCTTCTCTGCGACAGAAGGTGAACACATTTATACACAATAAGAAATGTATGTTTTGTATATAACTTCCAATACAGAGTAAGTCCTTCTCAATGAGAGAAGGTGAACACATTCATACATAACAAGAAATGAACTATTTATCATATAAACTATACAGAGTAAGTCCTGCTCTATAACAGAAAATAAATTGCGAGAATGTAATTCCTCACTAGCAAAAATATCGCACTCAAGTTAATCGCAGAGGTTACCAACACTGGATTGAAATGGTGAGCATTGGACTTTGAAAACTGCGTTCATAATCACAAACATAATTAAAGGGCTTTAGATAGCCCATGTGTCACCTTGATGGGGAATTGATAGGCAACCAACCAACAGGCAGTAAGGTAAATAGAGGTGCGTATTATTTTTTTTACATATATTTTTTTATTTTTCCCGAAATAAAAATTTCCATTGCAGATTTATGTGTCTGGTCAGAATTGTTCTCTGCTACTGGTACTATGTAACCCAGTACAACCAGCCGCATGGTCGTACTGTCGGCGACTAAATCGGCCCCTAAAATCGGCGACTAAATCGGATTGGACTTGCAACTCTTCCTCGCAAACGCAATCATCCACTACGAAAAGTATCCCATTCGAGTTAACCTTATTTTGCTTCATCGTAAGCGTCACCAACACCGGAGTGCATTGCTGAGCCTCAACCCGGGAAAACTATTTTCATGATCATGGTGTTTCATGTGCGAGATAAGTATTTAAAAATAGCTAAAAGATTAAGAAATGTGTGTACAATGTACCTGCCGCCAAGCTAACTCTGTAATTACCAACGAACACCATTGACAAGCTCTAGATAACCCAAGTGTCACCTACATGGGGACAAAATACACAATCAACCAATTAATTAACCAACAGGCAGCAAGATAAGTAATAATACGTTTAATTATTTTAGATATAATATTTTGTTTATCCCGAAAATTTTGTTTTCCTTCATTTGCATGTTTATTTTTTCTGACCTGAATTGTTCTCTATTTATGGTACCATGTAACCATGTACAACTAGTCGCATGGTCGGGCTGTCGGCGACTAAACCAGCTCTTCCACTAGAATACAAGAGAAGAGGGTGTGTTGGACATCAATGTTTTACTCATTTCAGAGAAGAAATAGTGACGTTGCATCTGCTAAAGAAATTTTCATTGTATGTTTCAAGGTAAGTGTATACAATAGATGGACTCCAATCAAGATTAAGTTCTTCTCTGTGACAGAAGGTGAACATTTTGAAAAAATTAGAAAATTATTGTTTGAATATAGACTCCAATACAAAGTAAGTCCTTCTCTGCGACAGAAGGTGAACACATTTATACACAATAAGAAATGTATGTTTTGTATATAACTTCCAATACAGAGTAAGTCCTTCTCAATGAAAGAAGGTGAACACATTCATACATAACAAGAAATGAATTTTTTTATTATATAAACTATACAGAGTAAGTCTTGCTATATAACAGAAAATAAATTGCGAGAATGTAATTCCTGACTAGCAAAAATTTCGCACTAGAGTTAATCGCAGAGGTCACCAACACTGGATTAAAATGGTGAGCATTGGCCTTGGAAAACTGAGTTCATGATCACGAACATAATTAAAGAGCTGTAGATAGCCCATGTGTCACCTTAATGGGGACATGATAGGCAACCAACCAACAAACCAACAGGCAGTAAGGTAAATAGAGGTGCGTATTATTTTTTTAACATATTTTTTTATTTTTCCCGAAATAAAAATTTCCATTGCAGATTGATGTGTCTGGTCAGAGTTGTTCTCTGCTACTGGTACCATGTAATCCAGTACAACCAGCCGCATGGTCGTACTGTCGGCGACTAAATCGGCCCCACCACTGGAATACCAGTGAGGAGGGTGTGATTGACATCCAGATGGATTAAAATAAGACTATACAAAGGCCAGATGAACTCACCGTGATGAGTATATGGCCATCCAATTCCAGCTATGGGTAAAATAGCGGGTTGGCAGGGAATTACTCCCTCAGAATCTCTATGTTTTTGCCCTTTGCTAGAAGTCAACTAAGCACCAGATGTACCTAGTTGGGATTGGATTTGCAACCCTTCCTCGCAAACGCAATCCTCACTACGAAAAGTATCCCATTCGAGTTAACCTTATTTTGCTTCATCGTAAGCGTCACCAACACCGGAGTGCATTGCTGAGCCTCGACCCGGAAAAACTACTTTCATGATCATGGTGTTTCATGTCCTAGATAAGTATTTAAAAATAGCTAAAAGATTAAGAAATGTGTGTATAATGTACCTGCCGCCAAACTAACTCTGTAATTACCAACGAACACCATTGACAGTCTCTAGATAACCTACGTGTCACCTACGTGGGGACAAAATACACAATCAACCAACTAATTAACCAACAGGCAGCAAGATAAGTAAAAATACGTTTTATTATTTTAGATATAATGTTTTGTTTATCACGAAACATTTTTTTTTCCTTCATTTGCATGTTTATGTCTCTGATCTGAATTGATCTCTGTTTATGGTACCATGTAACCATGTACAACTAGTCGCATGGTCGGGCTGTCAGCGACTAAACCAGCTCTTCCACTAGAATACAAGAGAGGGGGGTGTGTTGGACATCAATGTTTTACTCATTTCAAAGAAGAAATATTGACGTTGCATCTGCTAAAGAAATTTTCATTGTATGTTTCAAGGTAAGTGTATACATTAGATGGACTCCAATCAAGGTTAAGTTCTTCTCTGTGACAGAAGGTGAACATTTTGAAAAAAATAAAAAATGTATTGTTTTATTATAGACTCCAATACAAAGTAAGTCCTTCTCTGCGACAGAAGGTGAACACATTTATACACAATAAGAAATGTATGTTTTGTATATAACTTCCAATACAGAGTAAGTCCTTCTCAATGAAAGAAGGTGAACACATTCATACATAACAAGAAATGAATTTTTATTATATAAACTATACAGAGTAAGTCCTTCTCTGTGACAGAAGGTGAACATTTTGAAAAAATAAGAAATGTATTGTTTGATTATAGACTCCAATACAAAGTAAGTCCTTCTCTGTGACAGAAGGTGAACACATTTATACACAATAAGAAATGTATGTTTTGTATATAACTTCCAATACAGAGTAAGTACTTATCAATGAGAGAAGGTGAACACATTCATACATAACAAGAAATGAATTTTTTATTATATAAACTATACAGAGTAAGTCCTGCTCTATAACAGAAAATAAATTGCGAGAATGTAATTCCTCACTAGCAAAAATATCGCACTCGAATTAATCGCAGAGGTCACGAACACTGGATTGAAATGGTGAGCATTGGCCTTGGAAAACTGCGTTCATAATCACAAACATAATTAAAGGGCTCCAGATAGCCCATGTGTCACCTTGATGGGGAATTGATAGGCAACCAACCTACCAACCAACAGGCAATAAGGTAAATAGTGGTGCGTTTTTTTTTCTTTTACATATTTTTTTTTTTTTTTCCCCGAAATAAAAATTTCCATTGCAGATTTATGTGTCTGGTCATAATTGTTCTCTGCTACTGGTACTATGTAACCCAGTACAACCAGCCGCATGGTCGTACTGTCAGCGACTAAATCGGCCCCACCACTGGAATATCAGTGAGGAGGGTGTGATTAAAATCCAGATGGATTAAAATAAGACTATACAAAGGGCAGATGAACTCACCGTGATGAGTAAATGGCCATCCAATTCCAGCTATGGGTAAAATAGCGGGTTAGCAGGGAATTACTCCCTCAGAATCTCTATATTTTTGCCCTTTGCTAGAAGTCAACTAAGCACCAGATGTACCTAGTTGGGATTGGACTTGCAACTCTTCCTCGCAAACGCAATCATCCACTACGAAAAAAATCCCATTCGAGTTAACCTTATTTTGCTTCATCGTAAGCGTCACCAACACCGAAGTGCATTGCTGAGCCTCGACCCGGAAAAACTACTTTCATGATCATGGTGTTTCATGTGCTAGATAAGTATTTAAAAATAGCTAAAATATTAAGAAATGTGTGTATAATGTACCTGCCGCCAAACTAACTCTGTAATTACCAACGAACACCATTGACAGGCTCTAGATAACCCAAGTGTCACCTACATGGGAACAAAATACACAATCAACCAACTAATTAACCAACAGGCAGCAAGATAAGTAATAATACGTTTTATTATTTTAGATATAATGTTTTGTTTATCCCGAAACATTTTTTTTCCTTCATTTGCATGTTTATGTCTCTGATCTGAATTGTTCTCTGTTTATGGTACCATGTAACCATGTACAACTAGTCGCATGGTCGGGCTGTCGGTGACTAAACCAGCTCTTCCACTAGAATACAAGAGAGGAGGGTGTGTTGGACATCAATGTTTTACTCATTTCAAAGAAGAAATAGTGACGTTGCATCTGCTAAAGAAATTTTAATTGTATGTTTCAAGGTAAGTGTATACAGTAGATGGACTCCAATCAAGATTAAGTTCTTCTCTTTGACAGAAGGTGAACATTTTGAAAAAAATAAAAAATGTATTGTTTGATTATAGACTCCAATACAAAGTAAGTCCTTCTCTGCGACAGAAGGTGAACACATTTATACACAATAAGAAATGTATGTTTTGTATATAACTTCCAATACAGAGTAAGTCCTTCTCAATGAAAGAAGGTGAACACATTAATACATAACAAAAAATGAATTTATATTATATAAACTATACAGAGTAAGTCCTGCTCTATAACAGAAAATAAATTGCGAGAATGTAATTCCACACTAGCAAAAATATCGCACTAGAGTTAATCGCAGAGGTCACCAACACTGGATTGAAATGGTGAGCATTGGCCTTGGAAAACTGCGTTCATGATCACGAACATAATTAAAGGGCTGTAGATAGCCCATGTGTCACCTTGATGGGGACATGATAGGCAACCAACCAACCAACCAACAGGCAGTAAGGTAAATAGAGGTGCGTATTATTTTTTTTAACATATTTTTTTATTTTTCCCGAAATAAAAATTTCCATTGCAGATTGATGTGTCTGGTCAGAGTTGGTCTCTGCTACTGGTACCATGTAACCCAGTACAACCAGCCGCAGGATCGTACTGTCGGCGACTAAATCGGCCCAACCACTGGAATACCAGTGAGGAGGGTGTGATTGACATCCAGATAGATTAAAATAAGACTATACAAAGGCCAGATGAACTCACCGTGATGAGTAGATGGCCATCCAATTCCAGCTATGGGTAAAATAGCGGGTTAGCAGGGAATTACTCCTGTAGCGGTCTCCTCTTGAAACAGACAGCTTGCAACCACAGTTCTCTAATTATGTACATCGCTTAGCTATAACTATTATAAACCTTTCATTTTCATTATTTTCTTTATTTCAATATACTCATTATGTTTCTTTATTTATGTTGTTCTTTTGCTTTTATGTTTATGCATTTTGTTGCGCTGCAGACCAGCCCGTCAACATCAACTAGTCATGTTCTGTCCTCGGACAGCGCGCATACACCATTTATATATTTATTGTTAGAATTTATATTTTGTTTATTGATACCATATTTTTGATAATAAATTACAGACACGAGACTGAGCCCAGACACGGTACTGTGTACACGTGGTCCTGCTGCTATTGTCTTTCACCTTCGGGTGTTTAAAATATTTTGACGGCCCCTCAGGTCTAGGATTAGCTACATAAATATAGGTGTCCCTCTACCCATGTACTGAGTTTGTTACCTCATTGTCCTCACCTTAGTGACAACAGTAAGTGTCTGTTGTCAGGTTGTCAGATTGTCCTTCCTCTCTCACCTACGGAGTGTCCGCCTCAGTGAGCGTGCTTTTGGGGTGAATTAACACTGATCGGCCCCCCTAGAGTGGTTTGGCAAGACAATCTGACTCTAGAAAACTCCTCCCTGGTGTCCTCCCGCTTGTGTCCCGCTCCCCTCCTGCAGGAGGGGGGTGTACCCCATGGCTGAGGCCGCCTCCCCCCCTCCCCCCTCCAGGGGGAGGGAGGGTCCAGACCGACCACCCCTAACGAACACACGGCCCATCTCCTATGACCAAGCTAGATATGTGACACTGAAATCAAAGACCCAGACCCGCCTTTCTACTGTAAATTCCTTTATAATTAAAAAAGTTATTGATGTAAACATTGGTACTGTTGCCAATGTAAAAAAACTTGCAAGCGGAGATTTATTAATTGAAACAGTCAACACAAAACAAGTCAGTTCCCTAATGAAGCTACAACGCATGCATGATATTGAGATTAAAGCTTCGATCCCAGTATCCATGAACTCGTGTCGGGAGGTTGCCTCCCATCGCGATTTTGTGGATATGACGGAAGACGAAATCATTGATAACATGTATGATCAGGGCGTCATTGGGGCTCGTAAGATCACTAAATTCGTTGACGGCGCGAGAAGGAACACTGCTTCAGTTACTCTAACTTTTGCTGTTGCCAAGTTGCCTGATAGAGTGGATGTAGGATACGAGCGGGTTCCCGTTCGTCCCTATATTCCAAACCCTCTTCGGTGCTTTAAATGTCAACTCTATGGTCACCACGGAAATGCTTGTCGTTCGGTTCACTCTTTTTGTGGTAAGTGTGCTTGCGAAGGTCATTCGTCGGAACAGTGTTCGTCATTGGTAGAGAAGTGTCGTAACTGTTCAGAAGCTCACTCTACTTTCTCGCGGGATTGTCCTGCTTGGAAGCTGGAGAAAGAGGTCTGTACCGTTAAGGCAGTCGAAGGCATCTCGTACTTTGACGCGAGGAAGCGAGTGAAGGAGGCGCACGTCGCGCCTTCTCCAGGCATTTCATACGCGGCAAGCGTACAGATGCGTCCAGTGATGAAGTCTGTTTCGATTCAGACTGAACCTCTGCCGGCTGCACCTGCCCAAGCTGTTTCTCTTACTACGAATACCTCATCTACTCCTCCAACACCTACTATCATGAAAACAACCACACCTGCCTCTTCCTCCTCCCCCTCCTCCTCCTCCACCTCCTCCTCCACCACCACCTCTACCTCCTCCTCCTCCTCCTCCTCCTCCTCCTCCTCCTCCTCCACTAATACCAAATATGCCTCTGCTGTCTCTACCACTCCAGCTAAGAAGACAGAAAAGAATGACAAGGATAACATTAAATATAATTACACAAAATTAGAACGCAATTCCTCCTCTCATGTCATCCCAGCTCCCGCGCCATCGAGGAGGGGCTCTCACGTTCGCTCCCTCTCGACCAGCTCCGGGGAGTTAACTATTGATGAACCGATGCAGATCTCCTCTTGCAAGGGCCGAGAGAGGTCCCCGGCTAGCGCCTCCGAGCGCAAAAAACCTAAGAAATACACCCGCCCCCATCGTAACTCTTAAACCATTACGTTCAACGTTTTACAGTGGAACTGTAGAAGTATTCGGAATAAACTTCCATATTTGTCACTTTTAGTGAACTTACACAGGCCGTCCGTTATTTGCCTACAAGAGACGATGCTGGAGGATCATCCTGATCCTACAGTACTAAAACACTACCATGCGTACAGAAGACACGACGGTCACGGCGTGGCCGTATACACACATAAAACACTACCACACACAGAAGTGACGTTGGATACCACTCTGGAGGTAGTCGCGTGCAGAGTGAAATTCAATGGCACGTATCTGGCTATCTGTTCTCTCTAATTACCTCCCAATACGCCTATTGCTGATGATGACTTAAGGTCGTTATTTCGCCAGCTTCCAGGCAACAAGCTGGTTTTGGGCGACTTAAACGCCCATCATCAGCAATGGGGCAGTGAGAGGTCAAGTGTACGTGGGGAACAGATTGTTCACATTCTCCTACAGACAACCTCTGTCTTCTGAACAATGGTTGTGCGACTCGTGTAGACGATCGGACAGGTAACGCGACTGCCATTGACTTGTCATTGGCCTCGCCAAATATGTTCTCTGACTTCTCTTGGGAGGTCAGCGACGACGCACACGGAAGTGACCACCTACCAATCTGCATTTCTTACGCACGCGACGTTGCCACTATCCCTCCTCCTCCACCTAAATTTAATTTTAAGAAAGCAGATTGGACAACCTTCCGTGTGATCGCCGATATGGATATATCTGGCGAGGACACTGACACAATGGTTAGCAACGCAACACAATCCATTTTACACGCCGCTGAGGCATGTACTCCGAAAACTTCTACAATTCACACAAAGCATGGAGTTCCATGGTGGACAACGGATTGCCGACAAGCACTTCGTGAGCGTAATAGGCGATACAGGTATTTCAGCCAGCAGCCCAGTCAAGATAATTTCATAGCCTATAAAAAGGCAAGGGCTCAGGCAATGAAAGTCATCCTTCAAGCTAAGAGGGGCTCTTTCAGAGAGTTCACGTCATTAGTAAGCCGTATAACCCCGCTAGGACAGGTATGGAACACAGTCCATGTCCTTAGCCGGAAAAAAACAACCACTCCGATAACCACACTCATCACCAACGGGGATGTTACAGACACCCCCCCAGCTATTTCCAACACCTTAGCTCGGCAATTTGAACAGGCGAGTAGCTCCGCCTCGTTCCACCCTGCCTTCCTTCCCCGGAAGGAGGCAGCAGAGCAAACAGTCCCAAACTTTGCCACAGGAGGCGTAAACACTGATTACAACTCAGAGTTTACGCCGGATGAACTCCTCCTTGCCCTGAAATCCTGTAAAGGCTCCAGTCCTGGTCCAGATCAAATATCATACAGCATGCTCCAACATCTCGGCCCTAGTTCACTTTCTAAATTACTCTCCCTTTATAATAGAATCTGGACCACTCACACCTTCCCCCAATCTTGGCACTTTGCTCACGTTATCCCAATACCCAAAAAGACTGGTCGCCTTACGGACCCCAGTGCGTTTCGCCCTATTGCGCTCACGAGCTGTCTCTGTAAGGTCATGGAACGCATGATTAACAAAAGGCTATTTTTTGTTTTAGAAGCAAAAGGTGTGTTAAGTGGTCAACAATCGGGTTTTCGTAAATACCGAAGCACGATGGACCATTTAATGCACCTGGAGCATTGCATTTCAGAGGCTTTCGCCAAAAAAGAATTCATGATAGGAGTGTTCTTGGACATTCACAAAGCCTTCGACATGACATGGCGACACGGTATCCTCATGAAACTCCATGCTCACGGTTTAAGAGGTAACTTGCCCATTTTTGTTTATAATTTCTTACAGGACAGAACTTTCTCTGTCAAGCTTCCCGGTAACGTATTCTCGGGCATTTATGTCCAGGAAAATGGGGTGCCACAGGGTAGTGTTCTTAGTCCTACTTTATTTTGTGTTATGATTAATGATATTCTGTCATCAACTCCTGTCCCAAGAAATCTTAAATACTCGCTCTATGCTGACGACTGTGCGTTATGGCATTCGTCGCCAAATGCGCAGTTCTCGGCTGGACGGATTCAAATTGCTCTTGACTCCGTCCAACAGTGGGCCTCTCTGTGGGGATTTAAGTTTTCTGTTCCAAAGTGTATCGGTGTAGTTTTCACTCAACGTAAAATTCCCGCTTTGCATATTTCTCTTCAAGGTCAGCCGATACCGTTTCAAAATTCAGTTAAGTTCTTGGGTCTGCATTTTGACAGCAGATTCAATTGGAAAACACACATAAACAATTTACTAGTTCGTTGCCATAAAAAAGTCAATGTCCTAAAATACCTATCAGGTACTTCTTGGGGAGCAGACAGAAAATCTTTATTAATGGTGTACAAGTCCTTAATTCGTTCTCACTTAGACTATGGCTCACCGGTGTATGGGTCAGCGTCGGACGCAACACTGAGGAGGCTGGATGTATTTCAGAATGCATGTCTGCGAATGTGTCTTGGAGCCCTACGGTGTACACGCGTGGGGCGTTTGGAGGTTGAGGCCAATATACCACCACTAAGTATGCGACGGGACGGCCTATTACTGGCATACGGCCTGTCAACGGCCCGGAAGACTCCACTCGGTCTCATGGCAGCTACTGTTATTAAGCAGCACCACCATCTCCACACTGGTCGACACCGTCCACTAGCTGTCCGCCTTCACACTTTATGCCAGAAGTGTGAAGTGGACCTTGACGGTGTTGACCAGCTTGTGCTACCAACAACAGCCCCTTGGGAGCCCAAAGCCAACCACCATTACAAAATGGCTACCCAAGCACAAGCCTGCCATGACCGAGGTGGAGATAGGATATAACTTCCGGGCTCTCGTCGCTAGCCTCCCTCCCACGCTCCACCTGTACACTGACGGCTCCAAGTCGAATGAATGTGTGTGTGCTAGTGTTTGGTCGCGTAAATGTGCCCTCAGGTTCCGTCTACCTTCCCATACATCGGTTTTTTCCTCAGAACTTTTTGCAATTGATAAAGCCATAGATTATGCACTAAATTCAAATCATAACGTAATTGTCATTTTCACGGATTCTATGTCAGCCCTTCAGGCGATAGAGTCAGGGCGCACGGATGCCAATGAAATCCAAGGCAACATCATTAATAAGTTAAATTCACGCCGTAAGTCTTTCTCTTTGTTTTGGGTGTCTGGTCATTCGCGTATTTACGGGAATGAGCAGGCTGACATGCTGGCTAGGTCCGCTGCAGAGCTCGAGGGAGCGTGGAACCTCCGTCGCGATCTGCAGTCATGTCTCTCGGCTGTAAAATCATCAGTTTACCTCTTGTGGCAAAGTCACTGGGACAACCTCCATCTTCCCACAGTAAAACCCATCCTAGGCGAGTGGGCTTCCTCCAACTGCCCCACAAGGCGTCAGGAGGTAGTCCTCGGACGCCTCAGGATGGGCTGCACCCTACCCACCCACATGATCCCCTACATCGCCCACGCCTTCCCACCCCAATGCATCACCTGTCACACTACCCTCTCTATCGACCACATCCTGCTTCACTGTATGCGTTATCGGGAGGCGCGACGGTCCCTCGCAGCTTGCTGTGAGGCCCGCCGCCTTCCGATGACGCAGACCACCCTTCTGGGTGACCAGCATCCGGATGTGGTCGATAACCTGATGATTTTCCTGGCCGAGACCAACTTAATCAAATAGTTATGACTTACTTGTATATTTCAATGTTTTTCTTTTTTATTGATGACACTTTGTATATACTGCACTTTCTTTTATTATAAATATGTTTTGAATGAATGATTATGTGTCTAGCGTGGATGTTATGCACTTATCCCCAAATTTATTGTAAATACGTATTTGTACGTATCCTCTCCCATTATATGTATGTATCATTTTTGTCCCCTACATTCCCAGACTAATGACTTTAGTTTTTGCCTTAGGTTCAGGCTCCCAAGTATGAATGTTTATGCATGATGCGTGACTGGAATTGTATGAATATATATATATATATATATATATATATATATATATATATATATATATATATATATATATATATATATATATATATATATATTTTTTTTTTTTTTTTTTTTTTTTTTTTTTTTTTTTTTTTTTTTTTCTATGTACAAATATAAAATGGATAAAATAAAAATAAATAAATAAAAAAAAAAAAAATCAAACAAACAAACAAACAAACAAACAAACATGTAAATAAATTAAAGGGAAAAAAAAAAAAATAATAAAAAATAAATAAATTGATAAATAAATAAAAAATAAATAAAATAAAAAATAATAAAAAAAAAAAAAAAAAGTTCAAAATTTTATTTATATGCCATGGCTGAAGGCCAAAAAAAAAATAAATAAATAAAAAAAAATAAAAATAAATTAACTTCAACTGGAGTCGAGTTTTCTCTCTCTAGTCAACCAACTAGCTACACGAGCACTCCTGAGCATCAGCTCTTACACTCCCTCAGAATCTCTATGTTTTTGCCCTTTGTTAGAAGTCAACTAAGCACCAAATGTTCCTAGTTGGGATTGGACTTGCAACTCTTCCTTGCAAACGCAATCCCCACTACGAAAAGTATTCCATTCGAGTTAACCTTATTTTGCTTCATCGTAAGCGTCACCAACACCGGAGTGCATTGCTGAGCCTCGACCCGGAAAAACTACTTTCATGATCATGGTGTTTCATGTGCTAGATAAGCATTTAAAAATAGCTAAAAGATTAAGAAATGTGTGTATAATGTACCTGCCGCCAAACTAACTTTGAAATTACCAACGAACACCATTCACAGGCTCTAGATAACCCAAGTGTCACCTACATGGGGACAAAATTCACAATCAACCAACTAATCAACCAACAGGCAGCAAGATAAGTAAAAATACGTTTTATTATTTTAGATATAATGTTATGTTTATCCCGAAAATTTTTTTTTCCTTCATTTGCATGTTTATGTCTCTGATCTGAATTGTTCTCTGTTTATGGTACCATGTAACTAGTGATGGGCGCTTTGTGAACGAGTCGGTTCATAGAGCCGGCCCTTCCAGGTGAACGAGAAGAGCCGGATCTTTCTCGAGAGCCGTTTGAGATTTTTTTGAGAGCCGTTAATTTTTTTTTTCTAGTTTTTCCATATTTTTGCAATTTTCGAACAAAATGCAAAAATTACCGATTGTTAATAATTATAATAATGATAATAATAATAATACTTACGAGAATGAAGCCTATTCATAGAAATTATATAGTAAAATAGTTAAGTTACCCCTTCAAGTTAACAAAGAAAACTGTATTTCCAAGTGCTTTGCCCTCTGGCAAAGAGGGGTAACTCAACACATAAAACACATATATATGAATAATTCAGAAAATATATGCTGTATATGGCAGGCCAATGATGTGGAATGTACACTATAATATTCCCTATAACATATCGGTAAATGAAGACAATCTGATAATATTAAGAGGTCAAATTAAATTATAGAACTCGTCTCAAAATAGTGTACATATTGTACAAATCAAGTATATTTTTTTCCATACTTTTAAAATTACATCAATTAGCATAACTTTTAAAATTACATCAATTAGCATAAATGCATTTTTTCTGTACGACTAATATTTACGCGATAAAAGACAAGTTAACTACGTTGATAATTTGAGGGGTGGTAGGGTACCCCACCACCCCTCAAACTTACATTACGTAACAGTCCACCGCCAATTGTTCGCGCGCTCTCTCTCTCTCTGTCTGTCTCTCTCTCTCTCTCTCTCTCTCTCTCTCTCTCTCTCTCTCTCTCTCTCTCTCTCTCTCTCTCTCTCTCTCTCTCTCTCTCTCTCTGATAGATATATATTAAATGAGAAAGAAAATAGATCATATGTTTTGTGTGTGTGTGTGTGTGTGTGTGTGTGTGTGTGTGTGTGTGTGTGTGTGTGTGTGTGTGTGTGTGTGTGTGTGTGTGTGTGTGTGTGTGTGTGTTTGTGTGTGTGTGTGTCTGTCAGTCTGTCTGTCTGTCTGTTTGTCTGTCTGTCAGACAGACAAACAGACAAACAGATAGACAGACACACACACACAAAAAAAAACAAAAAAAACATATGATCTATTTTCTTTCTCATTTAATATATATCTATCAGAGAGAGAGAGAGAGAGAGAGAGAGAGAGAGAGAGAGAGAGAGAGAGAGAGAGAGAGAGAGAGAGAGAGAGAGAGAGAGAGAGAGAGAGAGAGAGAGAGAGAGAGAGCGAGCGAGCGAGCGAGAGAGAGAGAGAGAGAGAGAGAGAGAGAGAGAGAGAGAGAGAGAGAGAGAGAGAGAGAGAGAGAGAGAGAGAGAGAGAGAGAGAGAGAGAGAGAGAGAGAGAGAGAGAGAGAGAGAGAGAGAGAGAGAGATAACCGTTATTACGTAACCCCACACACCCACCCAACCATAAACATTAATTCTTGTCTTTTGTTGTGTAAATATTAGTCGTACAGAAAAAATGCACTAATACTAAATGATGTGATTTTAAAAGTTCTATCTATTCACGTAATTTAATCTAAATATATGCCAAAAAGTTTGTAATAAAAATGTATTTTTCAGTATTTATAAACCGGTTACGTGTTTTGATGGTTGAAAAACATAAAAAACATAATTTAGTTGAGAAACAAAGTCTAAAATCATTAGTTATCTATATGTCTGTACACAGTTTCACAAACTCAGTCACACACACATACACACATACAGACCGACAGATAGACACACACACACACACACACACACACACACACAGACACACACACACACACACACACACACACACACACACACACACACACACACACACACACACACACACACACACACACACACACACACATATAATATCTATTTCCATTCCTATCTAATATCTATCTATCTATCTTTAAGATATCTATATATCTATCTTTAAGATAGATATATAGATATTAGATAGGAAAGGAAATAGATATTATGTTTGTGTGTGTGTGTATGTCTGTCTGTCTGTGTATGTGTGTGTGACCGAGTTTGTGAAAGTGTGTACACTGTACAGACATGTAGATAACTAATTTTTATAGACTTTGTTTCTCAACTAAATTATGTTTTTTATGTTTTCAACCCTCAAAACACGTAACCGGTATATAAATAATGAAAAAAAAAAAAAAAGAAAACTTGAGAAGCATTGTATTTGATTTAACTTTAACTATATCTTATGTTTTAATTTTAACTTTATCTTTAATAATGTTTATGGGTATTATTATTAAGTCAGAGAAATTCCTCTCAGTTTGTATACACTGCATGTCTGAAATTGTGAAACAAGTTGTTTAGGTGGATTGTGTATAAATTCATTAATGTTTTCTATGATTGGTATTAATTAAGGTAATTTTTTTAAGGCTTTTTAACCTTTTAATTAAATAACAGGTACATTTGATTTAGTATATAATTTGATATAAATTTGGTTTAAATTAAAATAAATTGAACAAACGTTTTTTTTTAAAGATTTTTCACCTTTCCTTAATTCAGTAGGTTTTGAAAGCTAACTAGCTAAGTTATCCTAAGAAATTCTTTCTAAATTATAAAGACTATAAACAGAATATGGGGAACTAAAATAAGATATTTGAGAGCCGTTTGGGAGCCGGAAGAGCCGGCTCTTTGGAGTGAACGAGAACGAAAGACTCGGTTCTCGGAAAAGAGCCGGAACGCCCATCATTAACACAAACCACCCACCACCCAGAGAATAGCAACAGTAGTCCACAATTCATTTACAAGGAACGGGGCTCGTCTGTTCAATGCTGTGTCAAAGGTCATCAGGGAGTTGACTGGAGTATCCACGGACTCCTTCAAGTGTCAGCTG
>JAXIVD010000255.1:51964-66964 GCA_036785275.1 Cancer borealis | reverse complement strand
ATACCTAACACGAAATAAAAATAACAATAATAACTTTAGTAAACATTGATAGGCTCGTAGTCACTACTCACTCATGTCCAACGTGGCACTACACAGAAGAAGCCATAGAGGTCACAAGAAGAAGAAGAAGGAGGAGGAGGCCGCCACAAACACGTCCACACCCCTCCGTTTCCAAGCCCATTGCCGTTGTGGAGGGGCTTAGGGACCAGATATTGAGTTCTGATGCTGCAAAGTTTTGGACTTCAATATCTGGTCCAACCAATTTTCGCTTGGCCTTTTTCTTTTTCTAAGTTAACTTCTCCTTGTTTCATCTATCTAATCTTCTTAACCTCTTACTATCCCCTTACCGCCTGTGAGTGTCTCATAGGACATCGCCAGGGCTCATAGGGCCCCTCAACACACCGTCATCCACCTCACCTGTGCCTTCCTACAGAGGACAGATCAACTACCGCGTCTGTGATAGCATCATAGGACATCACCAGGGCTCTTAGTGTTCCCCAAGGGATCCTCGCAGCCCTAAAACAACAACAACGACAACAACAACAACACGTCCACACGCCAATAGGACGTTAAAAAGTCTTACACAGACAATAGAACCTTCGTGGCAGACTGTGGCGGGCAGATTAATAAGGAAAAGATCTTCTTCACTGCCTTGGAACTTTATTTAGAGCTGCAAGAGGAAGAGAGAGATTTATTAGTGTTAAAAGAATATTTTTCAAACCCTGCAGTATATGAAGGCTGAAAAAATGTGTGGAGGCGGCGGACTAGCAAGTTGGCCGTGGTGATTCTACCAGAACTTCAATCAAAGTAAATCAAAGTAAGTAAAGTAACTATACATCTTGAGGCGAAATCGGTAAATGTTCAGTTATTTGCCCATCTCATAATTGGATACACTGGCTATTTATTTCTGGGCAAAATATGGTGCTTTTTAATTTGGAGATAGTTTTTTGTCCGAAATTGCTAAAAAGTGACTTATTGCATATTCATCACGAAGTTGCAACTTGGCCAATTTCAGACAAAATCTGCTATTTCCAAACGATAAATGCACCACATTTTGCCCAGAAATAAATAGCCAAACCTATCCTAACCAAACTAACCTAACCTAATTTAACCTAACGGGCAAAACAAAGCGTCCTCGCCGCAGCTGCCCGTTATAAACACGTACGCTGTGAGACCAGCAAATAACTGAACATATACCGCGAAATCTACCGCTGAAACCTATGTACATGGAGGATCAAGATTTTGTGAGTATGAGCATGGGCGTGGGCGTGAGTGTGGTTGTGTGAGTATGAGTATGGGCGTGGGCGTGGGTGTGGTTGTGTGAGTATGGGCGTGGGTGTGGTTGTGTGAGTATGGGCGTGGGTGTGGTTGTGTGAGTATGGGCGTGGGTGTGGTTGTGTGAGTATGGGCGTGGGTGTGGTTGTGTGTACAAGAAGCAGCTCCGCGGCCAAAAGAAGTAGATAAGTGTTGGGTTAATTAAGTTACTGCCTTAACAAATCTTCCATTAGTAATTATGGAAACTAATTATTTGTTGAGTTGAGAATTACCATTTGCATCTTTGAGTAGTGATTCATTACAGTCTGTCCTTTATGCTACAACACAGTTTCTCATATACAATTTTGAAGACTTACAATTTAATCCTTTTTCTGTGGACAATGAAAAATATAACGGTGACTTAGAGGTCAATGAATTTCTCTTGTGCACTAGGTTACCTAACATTCCAAAATCAGAATACACCTTTTTGGACAACCTTCACTTACAGTTCAATAAATCTCTAATCATTTTTAATTTGAATACACGGTTTATCCCAAAGAATTTTCAACTTCTCCACGACACAGTTTTACTTAATACTTCCATTAATTTTGATGTTCTAGGGTTTACTGAAATTAGGTTGTTTGTTCATATGTGTTGTTTGTATGAATTACCTGGTTATTACATGTACACTAATTCCAGAAACGTTCATGGTGGTGGTGTTGCTATGTATGTTACAGCTAATTATGATTCCTCTCTGCAAAGTCAACTAGAAATTTCTAATTCTTCTATCAAATCGTTTGGAGTTGTAACTGTAATTGTTGAAAAGAAGTATTTATTTTTGTGTAAATATAGACAGACCTCCAAGTGGTAATTTCAATAATTTTCTGAATGTAATGACAACCTCCTTGAAATCTGACACCCTTGGTTATGACGATAGATCTAAAGCATACTTCATCTCTTGTATTTATCCCTTTAACCCATATAATTAATCTTTGCTTAACCCGTAGAGTGTGCAACAGTGGGTTTCCCAGTCCATCCAAGGAGGTGCAATTATGAAGCTCCTCCAGCCTGAGCTGTGGCACCACCACCACCACCACCACCACCACCACCACCAGAAAGAGAGAGAGATAAGTAAGTAATGTTAAGATCACTTGCATTATTTCTATTTTATTGTTTGGTTTTAGTTTTGTTTTAATTCTTTTATGTAATGTTTTATTTAGTTTTGGTTTAAATTCACTTTGCATTAAACGTTTTCTATGCCATCCGTTTTCCACAAGTAGAGAGGGTTGTTGACAACTGGGCATTCTGGAAGGAGGAGTGACAGGGTCAACATGACTCCACAGACAAGTTTAACATGGTAGTTCCTGAATGGTGCAAGAAGTAAGGTGGAAAGAGTCATAGCAGAGGAACTGCAAGTGGAAAGCTGGGCTGGCAACTGCTGAAGTAAAGAAGTTGTTGATTGATTTTATACTGCTGATTTGAGACTAGAGGGTTGAACAATGGCTTCAGATAGTAAAGTTCCCCCCGCTTTAATGAGAACAACTCATATGATACTTGGGTAACTGAAGTGGAATTTTGGGGAGAATCAACCAAAATTCCCAAGAATCAGCAAGGAATTGGTGTGGCCTTGTCACTTCCTGAGGGGAGCTCTGCCAGAGAAAAAGTGTTCAGTCAGCTGACACTAACTCATCTAAAAACAGAAACTGGCCTCCAAATATTGCTAGATTTTTTGAAGAAGCATTTTAAAGAAGGTATTGGTGGAATTTATACAGAATATGCAAAATTTGATGATTTTAAGAGAGAGAAAGGGAACAATATATAGATGAGTTTGATACACTACAGAAGAGAATGAAGAAAATCAAGGTGCAATATCCAGGCTCAATTTTGGTCCTGAAACTGTTACATCGGTCTGGCATTGTAGCAGCTGAGAAGAAATTAGTGTTGACTGCAGTGGATTATTCTAAAGAGAACACTTTATATATCAACGATACAACAGCCATTGCAGTTAAAAGTGAGCCTGTATTGTGGACTAGTGATGGCATGGCCTCTAGCTTGCAGGACATGACTAGAAGTGAGGATTTTGATATAAACACTCCACACCACAAAGAAGCTGAAATTTATTATACAAATGGCAGGATGGCAAGAAGAGGCAGCAGACCAATTTTCCATGGCAGACCTCAAAGACCATTTCAAGCGTCTGCCAGTTGTGGATGGATGCCAGAGAGTAGAGAAAGGTGGCACGACAAGTTTCAAAGGAAATCCAATCCTGTGGATGTTTTTGGCAGACCCAAGCTCTGCAGAATATGTGGTTCAAAACTTCACTTTGCCATGAGATGTCCGGGTAATGAAAGTGTGTACGCAATTGATGGAGAAGAAGAAAACAGAGAATTTTGACTAGATGATGAAGTGGAAGAAGTTCTAATTAACAGCTGGAAAGGTGAAGAATGTGATTTAACTTTGACAGGAAAGTGTTTGGATTGTGGTGTGCTGGAGTGTGGGTGTACATCTACTGTATGTGGTGAAGTTTGGCTGCAATGTTTTATGGACACATTAAGTAATGATGAGAGAAAATTAATCAGAGAATATACAGGTTATAAATGGTTTAGGTTTGGTGATGGAAAGAAATTTAGGTCTTTAAAACAAGTCAGATTACCCTGTGAGAGTGTTGGAAGTAAGTGTTATGTAGTTACAGATGTTGTAAAGTGTGATATTCCACTACTGATTTCAAAGATCTCAATGAAAAGATCCAAAATAACTTTGTATTTGAAAAATGACAAGGCAGTGATTTTTGGAAAGCTAATTGACCTGAAAAGCACTCCCTCGGGTCATTACTGTATTGACATTACACCAAGTGCTGAGGGGAATACATGTGTTGAACAGAGTTTGTACACTCTTAACAAAGACAATAGTCCAACTAATAACAGGAAAATTATTAAAAAACTGCATAAACAATTTGCTCATCCATCTGCAAGGAGATTAAAATTGTTGGTGAAAGATGCAGGTGTATGTGATAATGAGTACATGAAACTGGTTGAAGAAATATCTAATTGTTGTGACATTTGTAAAAGGTACAATAAAACAGCCTCGACCAGTGGTGTGTACTGTGTGTGCCACGAGACACAGACTTGAATGAAGTGGTGGCAATGGATCTTAAGGAATGGGATGAGAGGAAAAATGTGTGGTTCCTTCACCTCATTGATTTAGCAACTAGATTTATCATTTGTGCAGTAATATATAGAAAGGAAAAGCAAGTGATTATTGATGAGATCATAAAGAAATGGATTGGTACTGGTTTGGGATGTCCTAGGAAAGTTTTGTGGGACAATGGTGGCGAATTTGCCAATGATGAGTTTAGAGATAGGTGTGAGAATTTGAATATTACTGTTATGAATACAGCGGCTGAGAGCTCATTTAGTAATGGTATTTGTGAAAGGAATCTTGCCATCGTTGATGAGATGGTATGCAAAATATTAGCAGATCAACCTGATGTGTCTTTGTCAACTGCACTTGCTTGGGCAGTGCATGCTAAAAATAATCTTCAGATGGTTGAGGGTTACAGTCATTATCAACTTGTTTTTGGTCGTAATCCTCAACTCCCCTCTATATGCACTGATGACCCTCCTGCCCTTAAGGGTACTACTACTAGTAAGGTGTTTACTAAGCATCTAAATGCATTGTATGCTAGCAGGCAGGCATTTGTTAAAGCTGAAACATCCGAGAAAATTAGAAGACCTCTAAGACATCAAATTAGATGTAATGGAACCACATATAGGTTGGGTGATTCTGTATTTTATAAGAGAGATAGTTGTAATGAATGGAAAGGTCCCGGTAAAACCATTGGGCAGGATGGTAAAATTGTTGTAATAAGGCACGGCAACAACTGTGTGAGAGTGCATATTTCTAGAGTGTTGGGAACTACTTATGAAATAGGTAGTACCAACACGGCGGTAGAGAAAAATGACACAACTAGTGGTAATAATGTTGGTTGTTCAAGTAGATCACACCATGTTGAAGATAGTGAGTCTGAGGATGAACGGAACGACGTGAGTGACTTAGGCCATCAAAATACTGCGGTGAATGTCACACAGTTACCAAAGAATGGACCATAGACTACACTATACTTGACTGGACATTCGAAATCTGGCCTTTTGCAAACCCGTCCTACGGCAGATTTTTAGAAAAATCAAATAAAATACTTAGAATTAAGATAGGAACCTCAAATAAAAAGCAAACACTTCAGAGTGTTGTAAAGAATATGTGTATGAGCAACAAAAACAAAGTAGTCAACATACGTCATCGGTGGGCGACAATTATTGAATCCTAAGAAACCAAGAAAAACAAAATTTGCAATAAATTCCAGGAATATTGGAATTTCAATTTGAAAACACTTACATGCATAGCCCATGTAGTCTATATTAATATGCAATACCATAGAATACACCATATGTGACTGTGCACTCGAAATTGGGTCTTCCGCAAATGGGTACTGAGGTGATTTTTTTTGTTTTATTTGAATAAAATACTTAAAATCATCATAGAAACCTCAAACAAAAAGCAAACCCCTCAGAGTGATGTGAAGAATATATTTATGAGCAACAAAAATAAATTTGTCAACATACATCATCGGTGGGCGACAATTATTCAATCCTGACAACAATAAAAAAAAAAAATTGGCAATAATTTCCAGGAATATTGGAATTTCAATCTGAAAACACTTACATGCATAGCCCATGTAGTCTATATTAATATGCAATACCATAGAATACACCATACGTGACTGTGCACTCGAAATCGCGTCTTTCTTAATTGGGTGCTGAGGCGATTTTTGTTTTGTTTTATTTGAATAAAATACTTAAAATCATCATAGAAACCTCAAACAAAAAGCAAGCACCTCAAAGTGATGTGAAGAATATGTTTATGAACAACAAAAACAAATTAGTCAACATACGTCATCGGTGGGCGACAATTATTCAATCCTAAGACACCAATAAAAACACCATATTTGCAATAATTTCACCCAAGGACATCCTGCCCAGGTTCCCCGAGAAGTGCCATGTAGCTGCCGCAAGCAGGTCTTCTGGCGGTTCAGGGTTCAGGTCAGAGAGCTCTCCAATCAACATCTGAACCACCCGATTGTCCTCCATGACCAGCTGCTCCCTGGCGGTCTGCATCTCCTCTGCCACCTCCTCCAAGGTGTATCGAGAAAGGCACACCAGGTTGACACGCCTGACGATGGCCTCACTCTCAAAGAATTGGCGTACTTGCGTCCAGAGAGACACAAGTCACTGTCTTGCAGGGGGAGAAATATCTTTGTTGCACAGAAAAAAAAACACTGTCTGCAGTAGCAGTAAGTATAACTCCCTTAAAGAAAAGCACAAGTCACAGTCTTGCAGGGGGAGAAATATCTTTGTTGCACAGAAAAAAAAAACACTGTCTGCAGTAGCAGTAAGTGTAACTCCCTTGAAAAAAAGCACAAGTCACTGTCTTGCAGGGGGAGAAATATCTTTGTTGCACAGAAGAAAAAAAACATTGTCTGCAGTAGCAGTAAATATAACTCCCTTGAAAAAAAGCACAAGTCACTGTCACTGTCAAGTCACTGTCTTGCAGGTGGAAAAATATCTTTGTTGCACAGAAAAATAACACTGTCTGCAGTAGCAGTAAGTATAACTCCCTTGAAAAAAAGCACAAGTCACTGTCACTGTCAAGTCACTGTCTTGCAGGTGGAAAAATATCTTTGTTGCACAGAAAAATAACTGTCTGCAGTAGCAGTAAGTATAGCTCCCTTGAAGAAAAGCACAAGTCACTGTCTTGCAGGGGGAGAAATATCTTTGTTGCACAGAAAAAAAACAGTCTGCAGTAGCAGTAAGTATAACTCCTTTGAAGAGAGAGACAAATCACTGGCTTGTAAGACGCAGTCATTATCTCCCCCATCACCTATTTTTTCTGCCCCTGGAGCTTCTGCCTTTTCATTTGGTCATGGCTTCTAGTATCCCTCACACAGTCACTGGTGGCCTGGTGTTTGGAGGGCAACTTGGCGTGAACATCAGAGTTTGTGTCCCTGCACAAGTTGGAGCCAAAACCATTGAAAAGGTTGCCGCCCACGACGGGGAGAATCTTGGTGATTACAAAATGCCCATTACAGCACTGTGCCACCTCAAACTCTGGGAACTTTCTGGCCAAACCAACAAGGATCTGCAGGAATGTGTCCTTATGGTTGTCACAACCAAAAAACCTGAAATAAAATGTGAATGTTAGCACATTACAAGTGAATAAAAAATTACACAAATAAAAATAAAAAAAACATCCGAAAAAAAAATAATAATTCAGAAGTGCAATTAAATTTATATATTGATAGATTAATTCCTATAGTTATATTACCTACTAGTCTGTAGCATCTATTCGTTCGAAGGATGTAAAAAAAAAAAAAAACTAATGCATGTGTGTATGCACTCACACAGTAAGATAATGGCATTTAAACATATCAAATATGTATGTATGTATGTATATACCGATGCTTTTTACCCCATCAAAGAAAAATAATTATAATGGTACTGTAATATAAATAAACTTGACTTACTTATTCCTCCTCTCCTTGTTGTTGATTAGGGACTCCCAGACACTCGAGGCGAAGCAAGTAATGTGGCACAAAGTTGGTGAAGGGTAATGTAGGCCTTCCCCACCGTCTAGTGTCCCCCTCTCCATCAGGCGTGTCAAGTAGAACCACTCGCCTTGCGGAATCAGCTGATCATAACAACAAAACAAGCCGTTATGGAGGAAGCACTTTTCTTCTTCTGCTTATGAACTTTTTCCATGAGACTTATAATAGCGTTACAAGAAGCTTGTGATAACATCAAAACACTGATGGAAATAAGCAAGGAATATGGCATGGAAATAAATAAAGAAAAAAGCTAAATAATCATACACAACGCAGAACACAAACCAGAGAACATTGAGGGAATCCGTGTGACTAACAATATTAAGTATCTAGGTGTTATAATAACAGACAAGGGGGATATATTAAAGGAACAGAAAAATAACATGATTATGAAGGCACAAAGCTTGGCAAACCTGACTTATAAACATTTAGACTGCACCAAGTTAACATATAACAACATTGATAAGTTGCAAACTATCCTACTTTATTACCCATGTGTGTGTGTGGCGGGGGGGTGAGCAGTAGGTAGCGAGATTCGAATTTTGAATTAACGGATTCCATGTTTTGAGGTGACCGTGATCATCAATCATGGTCTAACTAACTTGGTTAGACCATGACCGTGATATGTATCTATTAGTTAAATTCGCACGGTCATTTTTAAATACATAACAATGGTGATGGTAGCCATGATCAAATAATGACCGCTACAAAAGTTTCATCATCTACCGTTTTACGCTCAATTTCTACAGGGAGTTTTATATGAATTTAGTACTGAAATGTTCCTAAAATCTTATAAATCAGACATTACAATAACCAAATGTTGCATACTTACTGCTAAAACGAGTCCGGTGTCCAGCTAGAAGCTACAATAGCGCGTCCGTCTGCTTCCAGTGTCAGTGGGTGACTAACTAACCCTTCATACCAAGGCATCACAGTAAGCTCAGCTTTCTCAGCTACGCGCCACGAATTGTTATGAAAAACTCATTCCCAAGCCGATATAACGATAATACGGCATTTGATCACAATCAAATCATATTCAGGAATGGTGATTTCACAATATGTGATGCTTTATTTCAGAAATTATTGCCAATTTGCCTGAAGTTTTTGCTATAAACAATATGCTTTATACACAACTCTCACACGGTTTTCACTCATTCTTGTAATCTTTGTTAATTTCCTATTTGCACAAGTTGTAAAATAATTTTTTAGGTTCAGCAATGGTTCAGCAATCATTACTGATTGTAAAGACATGTAATACAATGTCCTAAGTAGAATATGAACTGATAAATGAAGTATTATCTGTCATCACTCATAGCAGCGGAATCAATAGGACGGAAATGTATATCGTCTGTCAGCGATTGTCGCGAGTGTCCAGTCAAGTATGGTGTAGTCTATGACTGGACAAAAGGTAAAGTATCTCCCAGTTGATGAGAGTCATTGGAGAGTGACTACAGTACTTGGTCGGGCAGGAAAAGCGACAGGTCGGTATAGATATTGGTTGAATGAACATGATGAGAATGAAGAACCCAAATCTATTGACTGGAAAAACAGTGTTCAAGACTGGAAAGAAATTGAGGAATCAAAAGTTGGTGAAGATGTTACTCATCAACTGGGAGACCAACAAGAACAAGGAGAATGCACAGAATTATTTGTGAGTGACAACAGACAAGATGATGACAAGGTAAAGGAGGCAAAGGGGAAGGAATTGGAGAACTGGAAGGAATTTAATGTGTATGAAGAAATAGTTGATACAGGTCAGCCATGTATATCTGTTGTATGGTATGTACTGAAAAGCGATCAACAGATGGACAGGTGCTTACCAAAGCCAGATTAGCGGCCAGAGTCTTTGAAGAATGTAAGGATTATAGTTTCAGGTCTCATGTCCCAACACCTGAAAAGAGTGTTTGGAGAATTTTTCTTGCCCTATTAGCATCTAACCAATGGAAATGTAATTGCATTGATATCAAGTCTGCCTTTTTGAAAGGGAAGTGTACTTGAGGCCACCAGTTGAGGCTGAAAATTCTGAAGGAAAAGTTTGGAAATTCAATAAATGTGTTTACGGGTTAAATGATGCAGCAAGGGTCTGGTATTTTACTGTAAGAAATGCTTTATTGTCATTAGGGTGTAAACACTTGAAGGTAGATCCAGCAATGTTCTATTGGTTCCAAAATGACAAATTAGCTGACATGTTTTTAGTTCATGTCGATGATTTTATTTGGGGAGACACTAAACGGTTTGAAGAGACTGTGATGAATCAGATCAGAGGAAAGTTTGAAGTAGGAAAACAGTGTGATCGTGCTTTCAAGTATCTAGGAGTTGATATAAAGCAAGATGAACATGGTATCACACGGAGCCAGAACTCATATCTGGACAGTGTAAAAGGCATTCCTTTGGTTCCTGCAAGGGCTGCCAGAAAACATGATGAACTAAATAAGACAGAGACAGATAAGTTGAGAAGGCTTGATGGTCAGCTTAACTGGCTGGACAATTATATATATATATATATATATATATATATATATATATATATATATATATATATATATATATATATATATATATATATATATATATATATATATATATATACTATATGTCATTTCCTATTCTGATAATTACAATGTTTTAGTGATGCAAGAGCTGGTCACCACGGACACGGGTGCACAGAGGGCAGACACGGTGGGAGCCTGGGAGGCGGATGAGGAGGAGAGGACAACAGCAGCGTCCCCACCCCCCCTCAACCACCACCACCACCACCACTATGATGTCTAATATTTCACTCAACAGAGACGAGTCTACCAGGGGAAAAAACAGTGAGTGTGTGTGTGTGTGTGTGTGTGTGTGTATGTGTGTGTGTGTGTGTGTGTGTGTGTGTGTGTGTGTGTGTGTGTGTGTGTGTGTGTGTGTGTGTGTGTGTGTGTGTGTGTGTGTGTGTGTGTGTGTGTGTGTGTGTGTGTGTGTGTGTGTGTGTGTGTGTGTGTGTTTCACCTAGTTGTAGTATACAGGGCCTGAGCTACACTCGTGTGGTCCTGTCTCCGTATCTATATTTGTACAGTTTTTCCTTCAGTTGATGTACATTCTTTGCCATTATCTCCTCTTCCTTCAGTCCATTCCAAGTATCTATACTTCTCTGAGGAAAACTGTACTTTTTTGTATCGTTCAAGCAAATTCCTTTATGCTATTTTTTCTTGTTAGTTAGTTAGTTAATGCCAAAAGGAGGAAGCGCCAGACATGTAAGGTGATATGGTGCTATGTTAATCTAAAAGGTAGACGGTATAGTAGAGGTGATGGTAAGGCAAATTATGGGGAAGGAAAGAACAATTAGTTATAGTCAAAGGATTAGATCAAATGGAGGATGTGTATTTGTTGTAGGAAGGAAAATATGTTGTGTAAGTGGAAATGTGTTGATTGTGTGAGAATATCATTAAGGCAGTGTAGAAGGGAGGTTGAGATAGGTGACTTAAGTGAGGGAAAGCAGTAGTGTATCAAGGACAGAAAAGTAGAATGTGTGGTACAGAGAGGAGGGTGTTACAAGTCATACAAAGGGTAGTAAAGTGTTCCAGAAAAAGGGGTTGTAAGATGTAAGTTGGTGTATCAGACTTGGAAGAATAAGGAAGGGCAGAAGAGCAAATTAAGGGAGAGGGTATAAGCCATGGTGGAAAAGAATGAGTATGGAAAGGGAGGACATTTAAATCAGGAAATGGAGCGTGAAAGAGAAGGGAATGCATACAAACAGAAAGTGGTCGTGGTAGTCGTGGATGGGAGAAGAAACTACTTTGAAGAGCTTGTGGAATAGTGATCTTAGAGGTGAAAAACTGGTGTAGTCTGACATAACTTGGGAGGGAAAAGAGAGTGCGGCGTTGGGAAAGTGATGGTCGGCCTGATTCTGCGTACAGACTTTCCACCGGGGAACATGGAAATGTGCTGAAATACAAATGGTGTTCTCGAAGGTAATATGTGGTCGGATAGAGGATGGAAAAGAAGTGAGATATCAATGAAAGGTCAGAGATGGTCTCACTAGGGGAAGAAGGGGATGAGAGAGTGGGAGTAAACATTTTCTTGGCTAGAGGTTGTAGGGAAGAAGTTTTAGTGATTAAAGAGAAAGTAGAATGAGGAGAAAGTTTTGGAGAAGGACAGGAGTGACGCTTGGTGTTAGGCACTGGAGTAGGACGTGGAAGGAGGGTAAGGTTTGAAGTTGGAGTAGAGGTTGGGATATCTGGGTTTAGGAGAGAAAAATTATTATTCACCGGCACTGAAGCAAGTAGAGGGTGGGTGAGAGAAGTGGGGAAGGTATTTGTGCTAGATGAAGGAACAAGAGGAGTGGAAGAGGAAGGTGTGTGAGTGGAAGAAGAAGAATGGGATGTAGTAGTAGGAGGAGAGTCAGTGTTAGTGGTGGTTTGTCGGGTGTTAATGGAGATGTGCTGAGAGAGAGGAACCTGTTGGAAGCCACAGCGATGGGCTTCTTGTCTAGCTTCTTTGAGTGTTAGGTCATGTTTGAAACCGAGGGCAGCAACCTCTGATTCAAATTTGTAAACAGAACAGCCTCTAAAGAACACATTATGTTCTTGGTGATGCAGTTTGCACAGATGTGTATTGTTGAAGGTCAGTTTGTACAGGTATGGCCAGGTGAGGCAGAGAGAGGGCAGCGTGTGGTGGATCTACAGTATTTTGCTATATTAGATAGGGATACAGTGAGGTTTCATACTGGTCTGGTGTGTGTTGGTTGTCACACACACACACACACACACACACACACACACACACACACACACACACACACACACACACACACACACACACACACACACACACACACACACACACACACACACACACACACACACACACACACACACACACACACACACACACACACACACACACACACACACACACACACCTAGCTGTATTTACCTAGTTGTAATATACTACATGAAAACAGTTATGCTCGTACTTTCTCGTATCCAAATCTATTATTATCCAGTTTGCTTTTCAAATCATGAATATTTCTTCCATTAATTATTTCTGCCTCAAGTTTATTCCATGCTTCTATATGGGAAGGTGTATTGTTTATGTCTCTTGCCAGTATTCCTTTTCAGTTTGTTCTCGTGTCCTCTTGTTGTTCTGTCCTAACACACAAACAGATCATTTCTATAAATTTTTTCCAGACCTTTTGATGCTCTATACACTGTTATAAAGTTTGCCTTTTCTCTTCTTTTTGATGCTCTATACACTGTTATAAAGTCTGCCTTTACTCTTCTTTTTGAGGCTCTATACACTGTTATAAAGTCTGCCTTTACTCTTCTTTTTGATGGTCTATACACTGTTATAAAGTCTGCCTTTTCTCTTCTATTTGATGCTCTATACACTGTTATAAAGTCTGCCTTTACTCTTCTTTTTGATGGTCTATACACTGTTATAAAGTCTGCCTTTACTCTTCTTTTTGATGCTCTATACACTGTTATAAAGTCTTCCTTTACTCTTCTTTTTGATGCTCTATACACTGTTATAAAGTCTGCCTTTACTCTTCTTTTTGATGCTCTATACACTGTTATAAAGTCTGCCTTTTCTCTTCTTTTTGATGCTCTATACACTGTTATAAAGTCTGCCTTTACTCTTTTTTTTGAGGCTCTATACACTGTTATAAAATCTGCCTTTACTCTTCTTTTTGATGGTCTATACACTGTTATAAAGTCTGCCTTTTCTCTTCTTTTTGATGCTCTATACACTGTTATAAAGTCTGCCTTTACTCTTCTTTTTGATGCTTTATACACTGTTATAAAGTCTGCCTTTACTCTTCTTTTTGATGGTCTATACACTGTTATAAAGTCTGCCTTTACTCTTCTTTTTGATGGTCTATACACTGTTATAAAGTCTGCCTTTACTCTTCTTTTTGATGCTCTATACACTGTTATAAAGTCTGCCTTTACTCTTCTTTTTGATGCTCTATACACTGTTATAAAGTCTGCCTTTACTCTTCTTTTTGATGGTCTATACACTGTTATAAAGTCTGCTTTTTCTTTTCTTTTTGATGCTCTATACACTGTTTTAAAGTCTGCCTTTACTCTTCTTTTTGATGGTCTATACACTGTTATAAATTCTGCCTTTACTCTTCTTTTTGATGGTCTATACACTGTTATAAAGTCTGCCTCTACTCTTCTTTTTGATGCTCTATACACTGTTATAAAGTCTGCCTTTACTCTTCTTTTTGATGGTCTATACACTGTTATAAAGTCTGCCTTTTCTCTTCTTTTTGAGGCTCTATACACTGTTATAAAGTCTGCCTTTTCTCTTCTTTTCTCAAGAGTTGGTAGTTTCAGTCTAGAAAGTCTATCTTCATAAGGTAAATTTCTCAGCCTTGGAGCCGTTTTTGTAGCTGCTCTTTGTAATCTCTGTAGCTTCTTTATATCTTTTTTTTTTATGTGGTGACCAAATCACTGCCGCATATTCTATCTTTGCTCGCATCAATGATGTTATCAATTTGTTAATCATCTCTTCACCCAGATATTTGAAAGCCATTCTTATATTTCTCAGCAGCTGATGTGTATCTCATGTTATTTTATTGATATGTTTCTCTGGTGACAAATTATCTGTAATCCATACTCACAAATATTGTTCAACATTTGTTTTGTTTATCCATTCATTTCCCATTGAATACTTTCCTCTTCGTCTCATTCTACTACTGACTATTTCCAGAACTTTACACTTTTTGGCGTTAAACTACATTTCACAAAGTTTACTCAAATTTAATTTTTATCTAAATCCTTTTGTAAATGCTCACAGTCCTCTTTACTCTCTATTTTTCTTAGTAATTTGGCATCAGCTGCAAATAGACTCATATAATTATTCACTCCCTCTGTCATATCATTTACATACACTAACAACATTACTAATCCTTCAGGAACTACACTTTTATTTTTCGGTGTGTGCATCCATCCTTCATCCTGCAACATAGCCCAGCACAACATACTCCCATCACTAAACACTAAGCATCCATCCTTCATCCTGCGACATAGCCCAGCACAACATACTCCCATCACTAAACACTAAGCATCCATCCTTCATCCTGCAACATAGCCCAGCACAACATA
>JAXIVD010000255.1:36964-46964 GCA_036785275.1 Cancer borealis | reverse complement strand
AGCGTGAGGCGAGGTGTAGTTGTCAGGTTGTCCGAGGTGCAGTGTGTCAAGGCCACCACTCCAAGCGGCAGGTGGTGGTCCACTGCCGTCTCCTGCTGTCCACGTCACCTCTGAACCTCCACACACGCACGCACGCACACACATTCGCAACAATATCATTAAACACCATGTTACTAAACATTTGGAGCTAAATCTGTGAAAGTTTTAGGCGGTGCTCACCATTATTTACCTCGCAAACCTGCTTCAAAGTTAGGTTATGTTAGGTTCAGTTATAATGTTTAACCTTTTGATATATTAGCCAAAAGTGAGGCATTTCATCCCAGGTTTTTTTTTCCTGGTTGTCATATGTGTGTTACATTTGGTTATAATGGTGATCAGCGCCTGAAAGCTTGACAGGTGTGTTGAGTACACTATGTATAGTATGTATGTACCTCTTCATATTTATATCAATATTGTACCAACACTAGTTATAAAGATTTACTCATTTTAAGTTTGTTCATCTCTTCCATCAGTTTGTTAACATTTTAATTTTGTTGACGTGACTTTCATGTTATTTTGTTCTTTTCTATTAACAAAACTAGATTTGAGAAACAGGGAAATTATCAACTTGAGGAAGTAATAGATAATGTTTTCAATTTAATCAGTAAACATTCTGGTTCATCAAATTTTGTAGATGACAGTAACCCAATGAGGTGGGAACCTTAGTAATTTAATACATCTATTAATACATTCTGCATAGCATTAATGTTTATTTAGTTGATACATAGCAAATAATTGTCACAAAAGCTTCTTAATATTACAAACATGAGGAATGTATCATTTGTTTGAGTAATGAAATCATTATTAATGGAAGTCGACAACATGGTACCACGATCTCCCAACCTAACATGTCACATCATAGTGTTGGCTCATTTGTCTCAAGCTCTGAGGCGGGGGGGGGGGGAGAGAGAGAGAGAGAGAGAGAGAGAGAGAGAGAGAGAGAGAGAGAGAGAGAGAGAGAGAGAGAGAGAGAGAGAGAGAGAGAGAGAGAGAGAGAGAGAGAGAGAGAGACCCTCCACTAATTCATTCATTTATTATATAATAATAATAATCTTCAAAGATGATATATTAATTACAGTCTATTACTTTACTTTTAATATATATTGATTATATTATATAAGCGTTATCTAAAGACGATATAATGATTACAATTCTTTAGTATATATTGATTATATTCTTTTAGTATATATTGATTATATTCTTTTAGTATATATTGATTATATTCTTATAGTATATATTGATTATATTCTTTTAGTATATATTGATTATATTCTTTTAGTATATATTGATTATATTCTTTTAGTATATATTGATTATATTCTTTTAGTATATATTGATTATATTCTATTACCATAATTCAAAAGACAATATATTGATTGTAGACTGTTATCATTCTTTTAATATATATATATATATATATATATATATATATATATATATATATATATATATATATATATATATATATATATATATATATATATAAATCATAGCCTATTAATATTATTTTATGATATATATAAATTATATTTTGTTACCGTTATTTAAAGCCAATATATTAATAATAGCCCAGTATTATTATTTGAAGATTTATAAATTATAACATTAAAATAATATATTAATTACAACATTATTATTATCATTATTTATAGATATATTAATTACATTATTATTATTATCATTATTTAAAGATATATTAATTACAACATTATTATTATTATAATTATTTAAAGATATATTAATTACAACATTATTATTATTATCATTATTTAAAGATATATTAATTACAACATTATTATTATTATCATTATTTAAAGATATATTAATTACAACATATTACTGGTATATGAAGACATGTTTATTTTAACATTGAACGCAACATATAATAAACATAGCTTTAAATAATGATAATAATAATGTTATGATTAATATATCTTTAAATAATGATAATAATAATGTTATGATTAATATATCTTTAAATAATGATAATTTATAATGTTATAATGAATATATCTTTAAACATTAATAATAATGTTATAGTTAATATATCTTTAAATAATGAAAATGCTGATAATATAAAATAATTTATACATCTTCAAATAATAATAATAATAATAGTCTATAATTGATATCTCGTCTTTAAATAACAGTAATATAAAATAATCAACATATCTTCAGATAATGATGATAGGCTATAATTAATATATCAATTTTAGATAACGCTAATAGAATGTAATCACTGTACGTATATTAAAAGAATGGTAATAGTCTATAATTAATATATTGTCTTGATCTATTTTGTTTTTCTATATCAATGGAATATAGTTGATGTGAATGCATCAAAAGGCTGGCCGGATCATCATGGAGGTCCTTCTTAGGGAGTATCATAAAGTACATAAAGAAGCGCTGGCCTTGCCGGGGGACGCCTTAAGCAAACCAAATGTGTTGAAACATCAGATCAGATTAAAGCCAAGTACACAACACATTGACATACCAGCTTACAGACTCCCACAGTAAAACTCAAAACAGTATACATGCTTATTGATAAAATGCTTTCACAAGATGTGATAGAACCCAGCGATAGTGAATGGAATCGTCCGCTAATACTGGTTCCAAAGGCAGATGGAACCATACATCCAGTGATTGATTATAGACAACTTAACAAACATACCATCCCAGACAGATTGCTTTTGCCGGTCATCTCAGATATATTAACACGTTTATGAACAGAGAATGAATTGTTTTTCCACCATTGATATAAAATCTGCATTCTGGCAAATAGAACGCCACAAAGATTCAAAAGACTCAACACCATTTTCCGCACCAACAGTTCCTTCATTATAGGTTGAACAGGATGCCATTTGGTTTGAGCAACAGCTCTTTAACTTACATGAAACTTATGAACACAATCCTACATGGGTTAACAGGCAAAACAGCAAGTGTCTTAACCTAGTGTTCTCCAAATTAAAATCAACAAGATTAAAAGTTAAATTAGAAAAATGGCAAGATAAGGTGTTGTATCTAGGACACCAAATTGATTGCCAAGATCTTAGAACAGTGAAGTCTAAAGAAGATGCAGTACATAATTTTCCTGAATCTACTACTGTAGAGAAAGTTAGATCTTACTTGGGTTTGACAGGATTCTATAGACAATTTATAAGAAGTTATGCCGATATAGCACTATCATTAAGTTTACTTCTTAAGAAAAATATCACATTCACATGAGGAGCAGACTAACAATATGCATTTGATACCTCAAGATTAAGCTTACCAGTTCACCAGTATTAACTAACTAGGTGATTAAAGACTTAAGTGGACTGTGATAGGAAGTGCAAAAAAGCTTCAAGAAGAAACTAGCATCAGGTACAAAAGGCTAGGAATAGCACCAGACATGACCAGGAAGGAAAAGGAAGAAACACATAAATTGAGAGAAGAGCTGAAACTTAAGAGATATGCTGCAGAAAGAGGATGTATGATAAAGGGATATAAATTGATTAGAGTCACCCATGGGGAAGATAATGGTCATAACCAAACGAACATATGAAAAAGAAAAATTCAGAAACAAATCTAATGTTAATAAATGTTCAGGGACTTACCACACCAAAGATGTATGAACTAGAAAAAAACTATTAGTGAAAAAGTTAGACATAGTTTTCTTAACAACTCAGCTGATCATAGACAAAGTGCGAGTGAGTGATCCTATAAAGAAATATGATAACATGTGAGAAAGGAAAGATCAAAAAGGAGGTGGACTATTAGTGATACATAATATATAGAGACACAAAAGATAGTGAAATAGTGCACAAACAAAACACAAACAGAGACATCATGCTATTGGAAGCCAGCATAATGAACTTGAAACAAATAGTTGTAGTAGTGTACGTGTCGTTATCATTGAGACATCTATAGAATCTCTGATATTAATAATTGTATATTGTAATGGTCACGTTGGGTTCTTGGAAACAAGCAATCCATGAAATTAAGAAGATGATTATTGACTGGATACAAAATGAAAACCTTATATTACTGAATGATGACATGAACTGTGAAGGATTACACACATGAAACCAGAACAACCAAAAAAGGTGTTATATGTACCTACAGTATGCCATCTGCAAATACAAATTTTATGATATATAAACAAATATGAAAATAAATGACAACCAAGAAGTAATTGACATCTCAGATTACAACTTTGTTGAACTAAAGTTAAAAATCATACAAGAAAACTGTAATCAGTTTACCAAGAAAACCTGGGAAATAAGACAATACTATAGTACAGAAAAGGAAAACTTATTGGAAATTAAACTACATGGCATCTATATTGACCATGTAAGCACACTAAATAATATGATAATGAAAGAGGCAAGAAATGTGTTGTGAAGAACATGCAGGAGGACAACAGGCAAGTTTAAAGAGAGAGAGGCACCAAGGATAACTGAGATTATACATGAAATACAAATAAAAAAGCAGCATAATAAAGAAAGAAGAAATGCAACAACACAAGAAGACAGAAAAAGGCTAGAAAACATATACCTAACACAAAAAAGGAAAGTTCAACAGCTAATGAAATCAGAAATCTACACACATGATAAGAAACTGACTGTTGAAATAAAGGACAATGATGCAAGACAAAAATGTGGGATTACATTAGAAAACTACAAGGATAAGATGTCAAGAAGAAAGATGAGTTAATAATATATGATGAAAACGGACAAATTACCAAAGGTAGAGACAATGAAAGAAATAGAAGTTTTGTGTAAAATCGTTTACCAGAAACAAGTAATAACAAAACAAGAACTAATCACAGTGCTAAACAACCTTAAGAATAAGAAATCTGCTGAACCAGACAACTGTAAACCTGAATTTTACAAAACACTTGCAACCCAACCTGGATGTATAACAACAATTGTAAGATGTTTAAACAAAGTCCTGATAACAGGAAACATACCAGAGGAATGGAGAACATCACACACCAAACTGATACCAAAATGTGCAACACCCACGACCTATAGTGCCGACAAACTATTTATACAAGATATTTGTGGCTATTATAAACAAATAAAATAGAAGAAGATCTTAGAAGAAATGGTGAAAAAACATGAACTTGAATGAAGTGGTGGCAATGGATCTTAAGGAATGGGATGAGAGGAAAAATGTGTGGTTCCTTCACCTCATTGATTTAGCAACTAGATTTATCATTTGTGCAGTAATATATAGAAAGGAAAAGCAAGTGATTATTGATGAGATCATAAAGAAATGGATTGGTACTGGTTTGGGATGTCCTAGGAAAGTTTTGTGGGACAATGGTGGCGAATTTGCCAATGATGAGTTTAGAGATAGGTGTGAGAATTTGAATATTACTGTTATGAATACAGCGGCTGAGAGCTCATTTAGTAATGGTATTTGTGAAAGGAATCTTGCCATCGTTGATGAGATGGTATGCAAAATATTAGCAGATCAACCTGATGTGTCTTTGTCAACTGCACTTGCTTGGGCAGTGCATGCTAAAAATAATCTTCAGATGGTTGAGGGTTACAGTCATTATCAACTTGTTTTTGGTCGTAATCCTCAACTCCCCTCTATATGCACTGATGACCCTCCTGCCCTTAAGGGTACTACTACTAGTAAGGTGTTTACTAAGCATCTAAATGCATTGTATGCTAGCAGGCAGGCATTTGTTAAAGCTGAAACATCCGAGAAAATTAGAAGACCTCTAAGACATCAAATTAGATGTAATGGAACCACATATAGGTTGGGTGATTCTGTATTTTATAAGAGAGATAGTTGTAATGAATGGAAAGGTCCCGGTAAAACCATTGGGCAGGATGGTAAAATTGTTGTAATAAGGCACGGCAACAACTGTGTGAGAGTGCATATTTCTAGAGTGTTGGGAACTACTTATGAAATAGGTAGTACCAACACGGCGGTAGAGAAAAATGACACAACTAGTGGTAATAATGTTGGTTGTTCAAGTAGATCACACCATGTTGAAGATAGTGAGTCTGAGGATGAACGGAACGACGTGAGTGACTTAGGCCATCAAAATACTGCGGTGAATGTCACACAGTTACCAAAGAATGGACCATAGACTACACTATACTTGACTGGACATTCGAAATCTGGCCTTTTGCAAACCCGTCCTACGGCAGATTTTTAGAAAAATCAAATAAAATACTTAGAATTAAGATAGGAACCTCAAATAAAAAGCAAACACTTCAGAGTGTTGTAAAGAATATGTGTATGAGCAACAAAAACAAAGTAGTCAACATACGTCATCGGTGGGCGACAATTATTGAATCCTAAGAAACCAAGAAAAACAAAATTTGCAATAAATTCCAGGAATATTGGAATTTCAATTTGAAAACACTTACATGCATAGCCCATGTAGTCTATATTAATATGCAATACCATAGAATACACCATATGTGACTGTGCACTCGAAATTGGGTCTTCCGCAAATGGGTACTGAGGTGATTTTTTTTGTTTTATTTGAATAAAATACTTAAAATCATCATAGAAACCTCAAACAAAAAGCAAACCCCTCAGAGTGATGTGAAGAATATATTTATGAGCAACAAAAATAAATTTGTCAACATACATCATCGGTGGGCGACAATTATTCAATCCTGACAACAATAAAAAAAAAAAATTGGCAATAATTTCCAGGAATATTGGAATTTCAATCTGAAAACACTTACATGCATAGCCCATGTAGTCTATATTAATATGCAATACCATAGAATACACCATACGTGACTGTGCACTCGAAATCGCGTCTTTCTTAATTGGGTGCTGAGGCGATTTTTGTTTTGTTTTATTTGAATAAAATACTTAAAATCATCATAGAAACCTCAAACAAAAAGCAAGCACCTCAAAGTGATGTGAAGAATATGTTTATGAACAACAAAAACAAATTAGTCAACATACGTCATCGGTGGGCGACAATTATTCAATCCTAAGACACCAATAAAAACACCATATTTGCAATAATTTCACCCAAGGACATCCTGCCCAGGTTCCCCGAGAAGTGCCATGTAGCTGCCGCAAGCAGGTCTTCTGGCGGTTCAGGGTTCAGGTCAGAGAGCTCTCCAATCAACATCTGAACCACCCGATTGTCCTCCATGACCAGCTGCTCCCTGGCGGTCTGCATCTCCTCTGCCACCTCCTCCAAGGTGTATCGAGAAAGGCACACCAGGTTGACACGCCTGACGATGGCCTCACTCTCAAAGAATTGGCGTACTTGCGTCCAGAGAGACACAAGTCACTGTCTTGCAGGGGGAGAAATATCTTTGTTGCACAGAAAAAAAAACACTGTCTGCAGTAGCAGTAAGTATAACTCCCTTAAAGAAAAGCACAAGTCACAGTCTTGCAGGGGGAGAAATATCTTTGCTGCACAGAAAAAAAAAACACTGTCTGCAGTAGCAGTAAGTGTAACTCCCTTGAAAAAAAGCACAAGTCACTGTCTTGCAGGGGGAGAAATATCTTTGTTGCACAGAAGAAAAAAAACATTGTCTGCAGTAGCAGTAAATATAACTCCCTTGAAAAAAAGCACAAGTCACTGTCACTGTCAAGTCACTGTCTTGCAGGTGGAAAAATATCTTTGTTGCACAGAAAAATAACACTGTCTGCAGTAGCAGTAAGTATAACTCCCTTGAAAAAAAGCACAAGTCACTGTCACTGTCAAGTCACTGTCTTGCAGGTGGAAAAATATCTTTGTTGCACAGAAAAATAACTGTCTGCAGTAGCAGTAAGTATAGCTCCCTTGAAGAAAAGCACAAGTCACTGTCTTGCAGGGGGAGAAATATCTTTGTTGCACAGAAAAAAAACAGTCTGCAGTAGCAGTAAGTATAACTCCTTTGAAGAGAGAGACAAATCACTGGCTTGTAAGACGCAGTCATTATCTCCCCCATCACCTATTTTTTCTGCCCCTGGAGCTTCTGCCTTTTCATTTGGTCATGGCTTCTAGTATCCCTCACACAGTCACTGGTGGCCTGGTGTTTGGAGGGCAACTTGGCGTGAACATCAGAGTTTGTGTCCCTGCACAAGTTGGAGCCAAAACCATTGAAAAGGTTGCCGCCCACGACGGGGAGAATCTTGGTGATTACAAAATGCCCATTACAGCACTGTGCCACCTCAAACTCTGGGAACTTTCTGGCCAAACCAACAAGGATCTGCAGGAATGTGTCCTTATGGTTGTCACAACCAAAAAACCTGAAATAAAATGTGAATGTTAGCACATTACAAGTGAATAAAAAATTACACAAATAAAAATAAAAAAAACATCCGAAAAAAAAATAATAATTCAGAAGTGCAATTAAATTTATATATTGATAGATTAATTCCTATAGTTATATTACCTACTAGTCTGTAGCATCTATTCGTTCGAAGGATGTAAAAAAAAAAAAAAACTAATGCATGTGTGTATGCACTCACACAGTAAGATAATGGCATTTAAACATATCAAATATGTATGTATGTATGTATATACCGATGCTTTTTACCCCATCAAAGAAAAATAATTATAATGGTACTGTAATATAAATAAACTTGACTTACTTATTCCTCCTCTCCTTGTTGTTGATTAGGGACTCCCAGACACTCGAGGCGAAGCAAGTAATGTGGCACAAAGTTGGTGAAGGGTAATGTAGGCCTTCCCCACCGTCTAGTGTCCCCCTCTCCATCAGGCGTGTCAAGTAGAACCACTCGCCTTGCGGAATCAGCTGATCATAACAACAAAACAAGCCGTTATGGAGGAAGCACTTTTCTTCTTCTGCTTATGAACTTTTTCCATGAGACTTATAATAGCGTTACAAGAAGCTTGTGATAACATCAAAACACTGATGGAAATAAGCAAGGAATATGGCATGGAAATAAATAAAGAAAAAAGCTAAATAATCATACACAACGCAGAACACAAACCAGAGAACATTGAGGGAATCCGTGTGACTAACAATATTAAGTATCTAGGTGTTATAATAACAGACAAGGGGGATATATTAAAGGAACAGAAAAATAACATGATTATGAAGGCACAAAGCTTGGCAAACCTGACTTATAAACATTTAGACTGCACCAAGTTAACATATAACAACATTGATAAGTTGCAAACTATCCTACTTTATTACCCATGTGTGTGTGTGGCGGGGGGGTGAGCAGTAGGTAGCGAGATTCGAATTTTGAATTAACGGATTCCATGTTTTGAGGTGACCGTGATCATCAATCATGGTCTAACTAACTTGGTTAGACCATGACCGTGATATGTATCTATTAGTTAAATTCGCACGGTCATTTTTAAATACATAACAATGGTGATGGTAGCCATGATCAAATAATGACCGCTACAAAAGTTTCATCATCTACCGTTTTACGCTCAATTTCTACAGGGAGTTTTATATGAATTTAGTACTGAAATGTTCCTAAAATCTTATAAATCAGACATTACAATAACCAAATGTTGCATACTTACTGCTAAAACGAGTCCGGTGTCCAGCTAGAAGCTACAATAGCGCGTCCGTCTGCTTCCAGTGTCAGTGGGTGACTAACTAACCCTTCATACCAAGGCATCACAGTAAGCTCAGCTTTCTCAGCTACGCGCCACGAATTGTTATGAAAAACTCATTCCCAAGCCGATATAACGATAATATGGCATTTGATCACAATCAAATCATATTCAGGAATGGTGATTTCACAATATGTGATGCTTTATTTCAGAAATTATTGCCAATTTGCCTGAAGTTTTTGCTATAAACAATATGCTTTATACACAACTCTCACACGGTTTTCACTCATTCTTGTAATCTTTGTTAATTTCCTATTTGCACAAGTTGTAAAATAATTTTTTAGGTTCAGCAATGGTTCAGCAATCATTACTGATTGTAAAGACATGTAATACAATGTCCTAAGTAGAATATGAACTGATAAATGAAGTATTATCTGTCATCACTCATAGCAGCGGAAT
>JAXIVD010000255.1:0-30000 GCA_036785275.1 Cancer borealis | reverse complement strand
TTAAGTGAGGGAAAGCAGTAGTGTATAAGGACAGAAAAGTAGAATGTGTGGTACAGAGAGGAGGGCGTTACAAGTCATACAAAGGGTAGTAAAGTGTTCCAGAAAAAGGGTTTGTAAGATGTAAGTTGGTGTATCAGACTTGGAAGAATAAGGAAGGGCAGAAGAGCAAATTAAGGGAGAGGGTATAAGCCATGGTGGAAAAGAATGAGTATGGAAAGGGAGGACATTTCAATCAGGAAAGGGAGCGTGAAAGAGAAGGGAATGCATACAAACCCCTGTCGAAACCCGCCCTTCCACTAACAAATACTTACTTACTTTTACCAGGCAAGCTGTAATTACTTGTTTATACAGTGGTTTTGGTTTGATTCATCATCATTTAACCTTGCACTGCTGTAGTTGGTGGTATAGTTTTCCACCTTGTAATTAGTGAGGCTTTGGATGACTGCTCTTGGAGAATCCTCACAATGGTTCTCTGACAAGTGTTTTGAAAATGAAATGCAACTTTCTATTGATGAGTCTTAATTAGGACACTATATGATGATAACTCAGGAATGTTAGTGTAGTCGGTTAACAATTGGTTGAGAACAATGTTATATAGTTAGGTTAGGTTAGGTTAGAACAATGTTATATAGTTGGTGGTATAGTAACCTGCAAGAACTTACCAGTTTATGCAAGGACTGCATGCCACACAGACTTGCCTGGTTCATTTTGTGCATAATATAACTTAGATGGAGGTATGGTGTGGCAGGGTGTGCGTGTACACCAGAAAGGTGTAGGTTGTCAGCTAGTGGTATCATAGTAATGGTGAAAGGTTACTTCAGTGTCTGCCTACAATGGAATGGAGAGGATACCATTGTTACTTATAGTGAACACAAACTTAATGAAAGGTGTTCACTCAGTCTGCAGATCAACACCTTTGATAACTTCTTTACTATATTGCTAGGCCCCACCCCACTCCTCACTGCCCAGTGTTACCTGGACGGCCGCGGTGGTGGCTGCAGCATTAGCTCCGGGGATCCGTGACGTGTGTTGAGGACGAGGTCAGTCTGTGTTATTCTGGGTCACACCAGGCGTGCACAGGCACAGGAAAGACAAAGGCACATGAACTTTTGTCAGCCCTTTATTACCCCAAGCCACAAGTACAATCGTCCCCTAGCACACAATCGGGACAGGCACACGTACACCGGCACAGCTGGCAGAGTCGCTCTTACACGGCCGTGCTCACCGGCACAGGCTACAGGGCTCGGTCCCTCCCGGCAGCCCACAACACTGTCTCTGGTTCTCTGTAGGCACGAGACGAGGCACAGGTTCCCAGCTCCGCGGCCAAGCCTCTCCTGCAGCGTGAGGCGAGGTGTAGTTGTCAGGCTGTCCGAGGTGCAGTGTGTCAAGGCCACCACTCCAAGCGGCAGGTGGTGGTCCACTGCCGTCTCCTGCTGTCCACGTCACCTCTGAACCTCCACACACACACGCACACACACACATTCGCAACAATATCATTAAACACCATGTTACTAAACATTTGGAGCTAAATCTGTGAAGGTTTTAGGCGGTGCTCACCATTATTTACCTCGCAAACCTGCTTCAAAGTTAGGTTAGGTTAGGTTCAGTTATACTGTTTAACCTTTTGATATATTAGCCAAAAGTGAGGCATTTCATCCCAGGTTTTTTTTTCCTGGTTGTCATATGTGTGTTACATTTGGTTATAATGGTGATCAGCGCCTGAAGGCTTGACAGGTGTGTTGAGTACACTATGTATAGTATGTATGTACCTCTTCATATTTATATCAATATTGTACCAACACTAGTTATAAAGATTTACTCATTTTAAGTTTGTTCATCTCTTCCTTCAGTTTGTTAACATTTTAATTTTGTTGACGTGACTTTCATGTTATTTTGTTCTTTTCTATTAACAAAACTAGATATGAGAAACAGGGATATTATCAACTTGAGGAAGTAATAGATAATGTTTTCAATTTAATCAGTAAACATTCTGGTTCATCAAATTTTGTAGATGACAGTAACCCAATGAGGTGGGAACCTTAGTAATTTAATGCATCAATTAATACATTCTGCATAGCATTAATGTTTATTTACTTGATACATAGCAAATAATTGTCACAAAAGCTTCTTAATATTACAAACATGAGGAATCTATCATTTGTTTGAGTAATGAAATCATTATTAATGGAAGTCGACAACATGGTACCACGATCTCCCAACCTAACATGTCACATCATAGTGTTGGCTCATTTGTCTCAAGCTCTGAGGCGGGGGGGGGGGGGGGGGGGGGGGGGGGGGGGAGAGAGACCCTCCACTAATTCATTCATTTATTATATAATAATAATAATCTTCAAAGATGATATATTAATTACAGTCTATTACTTTACTTTTAATATATATTGATTATATTATATAAGCGTTATCTAAAGACGATATAATGATTACAATTCTTTAGTATATATTGATTATATTCTTTTAGTATATATTGATTATATTCTTTTAGTATATATTGATTATATTCTTTTAGTATATATTGATTATATTCTTTTAGTATATATTGATTATATTCTTTTAGTATATATTGATTATATTCTTTTAGTATATATTGATTATATTCTTTTAGTATATATTGATTATATTCTTTTAGTATATATTGATTATATTCTTTTAGTATATATTGATTATATTCTTTTAGTATATATTGATTATATTCTATTACCATAATTCAAAAGACAATATGTTGATTGTAGACTGTTACCATTCTTTTAATATATATATATATATATATATATATATATATATATATATATATATATATATATATATATATATATATATATATATATATATATATAAATCATAGCCTATTAATATTATTTTATGATATATATAAATTATATTTTGTTACCGTTATTTAAAGACAATATATTAATAATAGCCCAGTATTATTATTTGAAGATTTATAAATTATAACATTAAAATAATATATTAATTACAACATTATTATTATCATTATTTATAGATATATTAATTACAGCATTATTATTATTATCATTATTTATAGATATATTAATTACAACATTATTATTATTATCATTATTTAAAGATATATTAATTACAACATTATTATTATTATCATTATTTAAAGATATATTAATTACAACATTATTATTATTATCATTATTTAAAGATATATTAATTACAACATTATTATTATTATCATTATTTAAAGATATATTAATTACAACATTATTATTATTATCATTATTTAAAGATATATTAATTACAACATTATTATTATTATAATTATTTAAAGATATATTAATTACAACATTATTATTATTATAATTATTTAAAGATATATTAATTACAACATTATTATTATTATCATTATTTAAAGATATATTAATTACAACATTATTATTATTATAATTATTTAAAGATATATTAATTACAACATTATTATTATTATCATTATTTAAAGATATATTAATTACAACATTATTATTATTATCATTATTTAAAGATATATTAATTACAACATATTACTGGTATATGAAGACATGTTTATTTTAACATTGAACGCAACATATAATAAACATATCTTTAAATAATGATAATAATAATGTTATGATTAATATATCTTTAAATAATGATAATGATAATGTTATAATGAATATATCTTTAAACAATAATAATAATGTTATAGTTAATATAGCTTTAAATAATGATAATAATAATGTTATGATTAATATATCTTTAAATAATGATAATGATAATGTTATAATGAATATATCTTTAAACAATAATAATAATGTTATAGTTAATATATCTTTAAATAATGAAAATGCTGATAATATAAAATAATTTATACATCTTCAAATAATAATAATAATAATAGGCTATAATTGATATCTCGTCTTTAAATAACAGTAATATAAAATAATCAATATATCTTCAAATAATGATGATAGGCTATAATTAATATATCAATTTTAGATAACACTAATAGAATGTAATCACTGTACGTATACTAAAAGAATGGTAATAGTCTGTAATTAATATATTGTCTTTATCTATTTTGTTTTTCTATATCAATGGAATACAGTTGATGTGAATGCATCAAAAGGCTGGCCGGATCATCATGGAGGTCCTTCTTAGGGAGTATCTGTATCCCTTCCATTGATACCACATGATGCCTTCAGCAGCATGGCCGCCGGTGTATTCACCTTCATGGAGGTCCTTCTTAGGGAGTATCTGTATCCCTTCCATTGATACCACATGATGCCTTCACCAGCATGGCCGCTGGTGTATTCACCTTCATGGAGGTCCTTCTTAGGGAGTATCTGCTTCCCTTCCATTGATACCACATGATGCCTTCAGCAGCACGGCCGCCGGTGTATTCACCTTCATGGAGGTCCTTCTTAGGGAGTATCTGTTTCCCTTCCATTGATACCACATGATGCCTTCACCAGCACGGCCGCCGGTGTATTCACCTTCATGGAGGTCCTTCTTAGGGAGTATCTGTTTCCCTTCCATTGATACCACATGATGCCTTCAGCAGCACGGCCGCCGGTGTATTCACCTTCATGGAGGTCCTTCTTAGGGAGTATCTGTTTCCCTTCCATTGATACCACATGATGCCTTCAGCAGCACGGCCGCCGGTGTATTCACCTTCATGGAGGTCCTTCTTAGGGAGTATCTGTTTCCCTTCCATTGATACCACATGATGCCTTCAGCAGCACGGCCGCCGGTGTATTCACCTTCATGGAGGTCCTTCTTAGGGAGTATCTGTTTCCCTTCCATTGATACCACATGATGCCTTCACCAGCAAGGCCGCCGGTGTATTCACCTTCATGGAGGTCCTTCTTAGGGAGTATCTGCCTCCCTTCCATTGATACCACATGATGCCTTCAGCAGCACGGCCGCCGGTGTATTCACCTTCATGGAGGTCCTTCTTAGGGAGTATCTGTTTCCCTTCCATTGATACCACATGATGCCTTCAGCAGCACGGCCGCCGGTGTATTCACCTTCATGGAGGTCCTTCTTAGGGAGTATCTGTTTCCCTTCCATTGATACCACAGGATGCCTTCACCAGCACGGCCGCCGGTGTATTCACCTTCATGGAGGTCCTTCTTAGGGAGTATCTGCCTCCCTTCCATTGATACCACATGATGCCTTCAGCAGCACGGCCGCCGGTGTATTCACCTTCATGGAGGTCCTTCTTAGGGAGTATCTGTTTCCCTTCCATTGATACCACATGATGCCTTCACCAGCATGGCCGCCGGTGTATTCACCTTCATGGAGGTCCTTCTTAGGGAGTATCTGCTTCCCTTCCATTGATACCACATGATGCCTTCACCAGCACGGCCGCCGGTGTATTCACCTTCATGGAGGTCCTTCTTAGGGAGTATCTGTTTCCCTTCCATTGATACCACATGATGCCTTCACCAGCACGGCCGCCGGTGTATTCACCTTCATGGAGGTCCTTCTTAGGGAGTATCTGTTTCCCTTCCATTGATACCACATGATGCCTTCAGCAGCACGGCCGCCGGTGTATTCACCTTCATGGAGGTCCTTCTTAGGGAGTATCTGCCTCCCTTCCATTGATACCACATGATGCCTTCAGCAGCACGGCCGCCGGTGTATTCACCTTCATGGAGGTCCTTCTTAGGGAGTATCTGTTTCCCTTCCATTGATACCACATGATGCCTTCAGCAGCACGGCCGCCGGTGTATTCACCTTCATGGAGGTCCTTCTTAGGGAGTATCTGCTTCCCTTCCATTGATACCACATGATGCCTTCAGCAGCACGGCCGCCGGTGTATTCACCTTCATGGAGGTCCTTCTTAGGGAGTATCTGTTTCCCTTCCATTGATACCACATGATGCCTTCAGCAGCACGGCCGCCGGTGTATTCACCTTCATGGAGGTCCTTCTTAGGGAGTATCTGTTTCCCTTCCATTGATACCACATGATGCCTTCAGCAGCACGGCCGCCGGTGTATTCACCTTCATGGAGGTCCTTCTTAGGGAGTATCTGTTTCCCTTCCATTGATACCACAGGATGCCTTCACCAGCACGGCCGCCGGTGTATTCACCTTCATGGAGGTCCTTCTTAGGGAGTATCTGCCTCCCTTCCATTGATACCACATGATGCCTTCAGCAGCACGGCCGCCGGTGTATTCACCTTCATGGAGGTCCTTCTTAGGGAGTATCTGTTTCCCTTCCATTGATACCACATGATGCCTTCACCAGCATGGCCGCCGGTGTATTCACCTTCATGGAGGTCCTTCTTAGGGAGTATCTGCTTCCCTTCCATTGATACCACATGATGCCTTCACCAGCACGGCCGCCGGTGTATTCACCTTCATGGAGGTCCTTCTTAGGGAGTATCTGTTTCCCTTCCATTGATACCACATGATGCCTTCACCAGCACGGCCGCCGGTGTATTCACCTTCATGGAGGTCCTTCTTAGGGAGTATCTGTTTCCCTTCCATTGATACCACATGATGCCTTCAGCAGCACGGCCGCCGGTGTATTCACCTTCATGGAGGTCCTTCTTAGGGAGTATCTGCCTCCCTTCCATTGATACCACATGATGCCTTCAGCAGCACGGCCGCCGGTGTATTCACCTTCATGGAGGTCCTTCTTAGGGAGTATCTGTTTCCCTTCCATTGATACCACATGATGCCTTCAGCAGCACGGCCGCCGGTGTATTCACCTTCATGGAGGTCCTTCTTAGGGAGTATCTGTTTCCCTTCCATTGATACCACATGATGCCTTCACCAGCACGGCCGCCGGTGTATTCACCTTCATGGAGGTCCTTCTTAGGGAGTATCTGCCTCCCTTCCATTGATACCACATGATGCCTTCAGCAGCACGGCCGCCGGTGTATTCACCTTCATGGAGGTCCTTTTTAGGGAGTATCTGTTTCCCTTCCATTGATACCACATGATGCCTTCACCAGCATGGCCGCCGGTGTATTCACCTTCATGGAGGTCCTTCTTAGGGAGTATCTGCCTCCCTTCCATTGATACCACATGATGCCTTCACCAGCACGGCCGCCGGTGTATTCACCTTCATGGAGGTCCTTCTTAGGGAGTATCTGCCTCCCTTCCATTGATACCACATGATGCCTTCACCAGCACGGCCGCCGGTGTATTCACCTTCATGGAGGTCCTTCTTAGGGAGTATCTGTTTCCCTTCCATTGATACCACATGATGCCTTCAGCAGCACGGCCGCCGGTGTATTCACCTTCATGGAGGTCCTTCTTAGGGAGTATCTGCTTCCCTTCCATTGATACCACATGATGCCTTCAGCAGCACGGCCGCCGGTGTATTCACCTTCATGGAGGTCCTTCTTAGGGAGTATCTGTTTCCCTTCCATTGATACCACATGATGCCTACAGCAGCATGGCCGCCGGTGTATTCACCTTCATGGAGGTCCTTCTTAGGGAGTATCTGTTTCCCTTCCATTGATACCACATGATGCCTTCAGCAGCATGGCCGCCGGTGTATTCACCTTCATGGAGGTCCTTCTTAGGGAGTATCTGCCTCCCTTCCATTGATAGCACATGATGCCTTCAGCAGCACGGCCGCCGGTGTATTCACCTTCATGGAGGTCCTTCTTAGGGAGTATCTGTTTCCCTTCCATTGATACCACATGATGCCTTCACCAGCACGGCCGCCGGTGTATTCACCTTCATGGAGGTCCTTCTTAGGGAGTATCTGCCTCCCTTCCATTGATACCACATGATGCCTTCACCAGCATGGCCGCCGGTGTATTCACCTTCATGGAGGTCCTTCTTAGGGAGTATCTGTTTCCCTTCCATTGATACCACAGGATGCCTTCACCAGCACGGCCGCCGGTGTATTCACCTTCATGGAGGTCCTTCTTAGGGAGTATCTGTTTCCCTTCCATTGATACCACAGGATGCCTTCACCAGCATGGCTGCCGGTGTATTCACCTTCATGGAGGTCCTTCTTAGGGAGTATCTGCTTCCCTTCCATTGATACCACATGATGCCTTCAGCAGCACGGCCGCCGGTGTATTCACCTTCATGGAGGTCCTTCTTAGGGAGTATCTGTTTCCCTTCCATTGATACCACAGGATGCCTTCAGCAGCATGGCCGCCGGTGTATTCACCTTCATGGAGGTCCTTCTTAGGGAGTATCTGTTTCCCTTCCATTGATACCACAGGATGCCTTCACCAGCATGGCCGCCGGTGTATTCACCTTCATGGAGGTCCTTCTTAGGGAGTATCTGTTTCCCTTCCATTGATACCACATGATGCCTTCACCAGCACGGCCGCCGGTGTATTCACCTTCATGGAGGTCCTTCTTAGGGAGTATCTGTTTCCCTTCCGTTGATACCACAGGATGCCTTCACCAGCATGGCCGCCGGTGTATTCACCTTCATGGAGGTCCTTCTTAGGGAGTATCTGTTTCCCTTCCATTGATACCACATGATGCCTTCAGCAGCACGGCCGCCGGTGTATTCACCTTCATGGAGGTCCTTCTTAGGGAGTATCTGCCTCCCTTCCATTGATACCACATGATGCCTTCACCAGCACGGCCGCCGGTGTATTCACCTTCATGGAGGTCCTTCTTAGGGAGTATCTGTTTCCCTTCCATTGATACCACATGATGCCTTCACCAGCACGGCCGCCGGTGTATTCACCTTCATGGAGGTCCTTCTTAGGGAGTATCTGCTTCCCTTCCATTGATACCACATGATGCCTTCAGCAGCACGGCCGCCGGTGTATTCACCTTCATGGAGGTCCTTCTTAGGGAGTATCTGTTTCCCTTCCATTGATACCACATGATGCCTACAGCAGCATGGCCGCCGGTGTATTCACCTTCATGGAGGTCCTTCTTAGGGAGTATCTGTTTCCCTTCCATTGATACCACATGATGCCTTCAGCAGCATGGCCGCCGGTGTATTCACCTTCATGGAGGTCCTTCTTAGGGAGTATCTGCCTCCCTTCCATTGATAGCACATGATGCCTTCAGCAGCACGGCCGCCGGTGTATTCACCTTCATGGAGGTCCTTCTTAGGGAGTATCTGTTTCCCTTCCATTGATACCACATGATGCCTTCACCAGCACGGCCGCCGGTGTATTCACCTTCATGGAGGTCCTTCTTAGGGAGTATCTGCCTCCCTTCCATTGATACCACATGATGCCTTCACCAGCATGGCCGCCGGTGTATTCACCTTCATGGAGGTCCTTCTTAGGGAGTATCTGTTTCCCTTCCATTGATACCACAGGATGCCTTCACCAGCACGGCCGCCGGTGTATTCACCTTCATGGAGGTCCTTCTTAGGGAGTATCTGTTTCCCTTCCATTGATACCACAGGATGCCTTCACCAGCATGGCTGCCGGTGTATTCACCTTCATGGAGGTCCTTCTTAGGGAGTATCTGTTTCCCTTCCATTGATACCACATGATGCCTTCAGCAGCACGGCCGCCGGTGTATTCACCTTCATGGAGGTCCTTCTTAGGGAGTATCTGCTTCCCTTCCATTGATACCACATGATGCCTTCAGCAGCACGGCCGCCGGTGTATTCACCTTCATGGAGGTCCTTCTTAGGGAGTATCTGTTTCCCTTCCATTGATACCACATGATGCCTACAGCAGCATGGCCGCCGGTGTATTCACCTTCATGGAGGTCCTTCTTAGGGAGTATCTGTTTCCCTTCCATTGATACCACATGATGCCTTCAGCAGCATGGCCGCCGGTGTATTCACCTTCATGGAGGTCCTTCTTAGGGAGTATCTGCCTCCCTTCCATTGATAGCACATGATGCCTTCAGCAGCACGGCCGCCGGTGTATTCACCTTCATGGAGGTCCTTCTTAGGGAGTATCTGTTTCCCTTCCATTGATACCACATGATGCCTTCACCAGCACGGCCGCCGGTGTATTCACCTTCATGGAGGTCCTTCTTAGGGAGTATCTGCCTCCCTTCCATTGATACCACATGATGCCTTCACCAGCATGGCCGCCGGTGTATTCACCTTCATGGAGGTCCTTCTTAGGGAGTATCTGTTTCCCTTCCATTGATACCACAGGATGCCTTCACCAGCACGGCCGCCGGTGTATTCACCTTCATGGAGGTCCTTCTTAGGGAGTATCTGTTTCCCTTCCATTGATACCACAGGATGCCTTCACCAGCATGGCTGCCGGTGTATTCACCTTCATGGAGGTCCTTCTTAGGGAGTATCTGCTTCCCTTCCATTGATACCACATGATGCCTTCAGCAGCACGGCCGCCGGTGTATTCACCTTCATGGAGGTCCTTCTTAGGGAGTATCTGTTTCCCTTCCATTGATACCACAGGATGCCTTCAGCAGCATGGCCGCCGGTGTATTCACCTTCATGGAGGTCCTTCTTAGGGAGTATCTGTTTCCCTTCCATTGATACCACAGGATGCCTTCACCAGCATGGCCGCCGGTGTATTCACCTTCATGGAGGTCCTTCTTAGGGAGTATCTGTTTCCCTTCCATTGATACCACATGATGCCTTCACCAGCACGGCCGCCGGTGTATTCACCTTCATGGAGGTCCTTCTTAGGGAGTATCTGTTTCCCTTCCGTTGATACCACAGGATGCCTTCACCAGCATGGCCGCCGGTGTATTCACCTTCATGGAGGTCCTTCTTAGGGAGTATCTGTTTCCCTTCCATTGATACCACATGATGCCTTCAGCAGCACGGCCGCCGGTGTATTCACCTTCATGGAGGTCCTTCTTAGGGAGTATCTGCCTCCCTTCCATTGATACCACATGATGCCTTCACCAGCACGGCCGCCGGTGTATTCACCTTCATGGAGGTCCTTCTTAGGGAGTATCTGTTTCCCTTCCATTGATACCACATGATGCCTTCACCAGCACGGCCGCCGGTGTATTCACCTTCATGGAGGTCCTTCTTAGGGAGTATCTGCTTCCCTTCCATTGATACCACAGGATGCCTTCAGCAGCACGGCCGCCGGTGTATTCACCTTCATGGAGGTCCTTCTTAGGGAGTATCTGTTTCCCTTCCATTGATACCACATGATGCCTTCAGCAGCACGGCCGCCGGTGTATTCACCTTCATGGAGGTCCTTCTTAGGGAGTATCTGTTTCCCTTCCATTGATACCACAGGATGCCTTCACCAGCACGGCCGCCGGTGTATTCACCTTCATGGAGGTCCTTCTTAGGGAGTATCTGTTTCCCTTCCATTGATACCACATGATGCCTTCAGCAGCATGGCCGCCGGTGTATTCACCTTCATGGAGGTCCTTCTTAGGGAGTATCTGTTTCCCTTCCATTGATACCACATGATGCCTTCAGCAGCACGGCCGCCGGTGTATTCACCTTCATGGAGGTCCTTCTTAGGGAGTATCTGCCTCCCTTCCATTGATACCACATGATGCCTTCACCAGCATGGCCGCCGGTGTATTCACCTTCATGGAGGTCCTTCTTAGGGAGTATCTGTTTCCCTTCCATTGATACCACAGGATGCCTTCACCAGCATGGCCGCCGGTGTATTCACCTTCATGGAGGTCCTTCTTAGGGAGTATCTGTTTCCCTTCCATTGATACCACATGATGCCTTCAGCAGCATGGCCGCCGGTGTATTCATCTTCATGGAGGTCCTTCTTAGGGAGTATCTGTTTCCCTTCCATTGATACCACAGGATGCCTTCACCAGCACGGCCGCCGGTGTATTCACCTTCATGGAGGTCCTTCTTAGGGAGTATCTGTTTCCCTTCCATTGATACCACATGATGCCTTCACCAGCACGGCCGCCGGTGTATTCACCTTCATGGAGGTCCTTCTTAGGGAGTATCTGCTTCCCTTCCATTGATACCACATGATGCCTTCAGCAGCACGGCCGCCGGTGTATTCACCTTCATGGAGGTCCTTCTTAGGGAGTATCTGCCTCCCTTCCATTGATACCACATGATGCCTTCACCAGCATGGCCGCCGGTGTATTCACCTTCATGGAGGTCCTTCTTAGGGAGTATCTGTTTCCCTTCCATTGATACCACATGATGCCTTCAGCAGCACGGCCGCCGATGTATTCACCTTCATGGAGGTCCTTCTTAGGGAGTATCTGTTTCCCTTCCATTGATACCACATGATGCCTTCACCAGCATGGCCGCCGGTGTATTCACCTTCATGGAGGTCCTTCTTAGGGAGTATCTGTTTCCCTTCCATTGATACCACATGATGCCTTCAGCAGCATGGCCGCCGGTGTATTCACCTTCATGGAGGTCCTTCTTAGGGAGTATCTGTTTCCCTTCCATTGATACCACATGATGCCTTCAGCAGCACGGCCGCCGGTGTATTCACCTTCATGGAGGTCCTTCTTAGGGAGTATCTGTTTCCCTTCCATTGATACCACATGATGCCTTCACCAGCATGGCCGCCGGTGTATTCACCTTCATGGAGGTCCTTCTTAGGGAGTATCTGCCTCCCTTCCATTGATACCACATGATGCCTTCACCAGCACGGCCGCCAGTGTATTCACCTTCATGGAGGTCCTTCTTAGGGAGTATCTGTTTCCCTTCCATTGATACCACATGATGCCTTCAGCAGCACGGCCGCCGGTGTATTCACCTTCATGGAGGTCCTTCTTAGGGAGTATCTGCTTCCCTTCCATTGATACCACATGATGCCTTCACCAGCACGGCCGCCGGTGTATTCACCTTCATGGAGGTCCTTCTTAGGGAGTATCTGTTTCCCTTCCATTGATACCACAGGATGCCTTCACCAGCACGGCCGCCGGTGTATTCACCTTCATGGAGGTCCTTCTTAGGGAGTATCTGCTTCCCTTCCATTGATACCACAGGATGCCTTCAGCAGCATGGCCGCCGGTGTATTCACCTTCATGGAGGTCCTTCTTAGGGAGTATCTGCTTCCCTTCCATTGATACCACATGATGCCTTCACCAGCATGGCCGCCGGTGTATTCACCTTCATGGAGGTCCTTCTTAGGGAGTATCTGTTTCCCTTCCATTGATACCACATGATGCCTTCAGCATCACGGCCGCCGGTGTATTCACCTTCATGGAGGTCCTTCTTAGGGAGTATCTGTTTCCCTTCCATTGATACCACATGATGACTTCACCAGCACGGCCGCCGGTGTATTCACCTTCATGGAGGTCCTTCTTAGGGAGTATCTGCCTCCCTTCCATTGATACCACATGATGCCTTCACCAGCATGGCCGCCGGTGTATTCACCTTCATGGAGGTCCTTCTTAGGGAGTATCTGTTTCCCTTCCATTGATACCACAGGATGCCTTCAGCAGCACGGCCGCCGGTGTATTCACCTTCATGGAGGTCCTTCTTAGGGAGTATCTGCCTCCCTTCCATTGATACCACATGATGCCTTCAGCAGCATGGCCGCCGGTGTATTCACCTTCATGGAGGTCCTTCTTAGGGAGTATCTGTTTCCCTTCCGTTGATACCACAGGATGCCTTCACCAGCATGGCCGCCGGTGTATTCACCTTCATGGAGGTCCTTCTTAGGGAGTATCTGTTTCCCTTCCATTGATACCACATGATGCCTTCAGCAGCACGGCCGCCGGTGTATTCACCTTCATGGAGGTCCTTCTTAGGGAGTATCTGCCTCCCTTCCATTGATACCACATGATGCCTTCACCAGCACGGCCGCCGGTGTATTCACCTTCATGGAGGTCCTTCTTAGGGAGTATCTGTTTCCCTTCCATTGATACCACATGATGCCTTCACCAGCACGGCCGCCGGTGTATTCACCTTCATGGAGGTCCTTCTTAGGGAGTATCTGCTTCCCTTCCATTGATACCACAGGATGCCTTCAGCAGCACGGCCGCCGGTGTATTCACCTTCATGGAGGTCCTTCTTAGGGAGTATCTGTTTCCCTTCCATTGATACCACATGATGCCTTCAGCAGCACGGCCGCCGGTGTATTCACCTTCATGGAGGTCCTTCTTAGGGAGTATCTGTTTCCCTTCCATTGATACCACAGGATGCCTTCACCAGCACGGCCGCCGGTGTATTCACCTTCATGGAGGTCCTTCTTAGGGAGTATCTGTTTCCCTTCCATTGATACCACATGATGCCTTCAGCAGCATGGCCGCCGGTGTATTCACCTTCATGGAGGTCCTTCTTAGGGAGTATCTGTTTCCCTTCCATTGATACCACATGATGCCTTCACCAGCACGGCCGCCGGTGTATTCACCTTCATGGAGGTCCTTCTTAGGGAGTATCTGCCTCCCTTCCATTGATACCACATGATGCCTTCACCAGCATGGCCGCCGGTGTATTCACCTTCATGGAGGTCCTTCTTAGGGAGTATCTGTTTCCCTTCCATTGATACCACAGGATGCCTTCACCAGCATGGCCGCCGGTGTATTCACCTTCATGGAGGTCCTTCTTAGGGAGTATCTGTTTCCCTTCCATTGATACCACATGATGCCTTCAGCAGCATGGCCGCCGGTGTATTCATCTTCATGGAGGTCCTTCTTAGGGAGTATCTGTTTCCCTTCCATTGATACCACAGGATGCCTTCACCAGCACGGCCGCCGGTGTATTCACCTTCATGGAGGTCCTTCTTAGGGAGTATCTGTTTCCCTTCCATTGATACCACATGATGCCTTCACCAGCACGGCCGCCGGTGTATTCACCTTCATGGAGGTCCTTCTTAGGGAGTATCTGCTTCCCTTCCATTGATACCACATGATGCCTTCAGCAGCACGGCCGCCGGTGTATTCACCTTCATGGAGGTCCTTCTTAGGGAGTATCTGCCTCCCTTCCATTGATACCACATGATGCCTTCACCAGCATGGCCGCCGGTGTATTCACCTTCATGGAGGTCCTTCTTAGGGAGTATCTGTTTCCCTTCCATTGATACCACATGATGCCTTCAGCAGCACGGCCGCCGATGTATTCACCTTCATGGAGGTCCTTCTTAGGGAGTATCTGTTTCCCTTCCATTGATACCACATGATGCCTTCAGCAGCATGGCCGCCGGTGTATTCACCTTCATGGAGGTCCTTCTTAGGGAGTATCTGTTTCCCTTCCATTGATACCACATGATGCCTTCAGCAGCATGGCCGCCGGTGTATTCACCTTCATGGAGGTCCTTCTTAGGGAGTATCTGTTTCCCTTCCATTGATACCACATGATGCCTTCAGCAGCACGGCCGCCGGTGTATTCACCTTCATGGAGGTCCTTCTTAGGGAGTATCTGTTTCCCTTCCATTGATACCACATGATGCCTTCACCAGCATGGCCGCCGGTGTATTCACCTTCATGGAGGTCCTTCTTAGGGAGTATCTGCCTCCCTTCCATTGATACCACATGATGCCTTCACCAGCACGGCCGCCAGTGTATTCACCTTCATGGAGGTCCTTCTTAGGGAGTATCTGTTTCCCTTCCATTGATACCACATGATGCCTTCAGCAGCACGGCCGCCGGTGTATTCACCTTCATGGAGGTCCTTCTTAGGGAGTATCTGCTTCCCTTCCATTGATACCACATGATGCCTTCACCAGCACGGCCGCCGGTGTATTCACCTTCATGGAGGTCCTTCTTAGGGAGTATCTGTTTCCCTTCCATTGATACCACAGGATGCCTTCACCAGCACGGCCGCCGGTGTATTCACCTTCATGGAGGTCCTTCTTAGGGAGTATCTGCTTCCCTTCCATTGATACCACAGGATGCCTTCAGCAGCATGGCCGCCGGTGTATTCACCTTCATGGAGGTCCTTCTTAGGGAGTATCTGCTTCCCTTCCATTGATACCACATGATGCCTTCACCAGCATGGCCGCCGGTGTATCCACCTTCATGGAGGTCCTTCTTAGGGAGTATCTGTTTCCCTTCCATTGATACCACATGATGCCTTCAGCAGCACGGCCGCCGGTGTATTCACCTTCATGGAGGTCCTTCTTAGGGAGTATCTGCTTCCCTTCCATTGATACCACATGATGCCTTCAGCAACACGGCCGCTGGTGTATTCACCTTCATGGAGGTCCTTCTTAGGGAGTATCTGTTTCCCTTCCATTGATACCACATGATGCCTTCAGCAGCACGGCCGCCGGTGTATTCACCTTCATGGAGGTCCTTCTTAGGGAGTATCTGCTTCCCTTCCATTGATACCACATGATGCCTTCACCAGCACGGCCGCCGGTGTATTCACCTTCATGGAGGTCCTTCTTAGGGAGTATCTGTTTCTCTTCCATTGATACCACATGATGCTTTCACCAGCACGGCCGCCGGTGTATTCACCTTCATGGAGGTCCTTCTTAGGGAGTATCTGTTTCCCTTCCATTGATACCACAGGATGCCTTCACCAGCACGGCCGCCGGTGTATTCACCTTCATGGAGGTCCTTCTTAGGGAGTATCTGTTTCCCTTCCATTGATACCACATGATGCCTTCAGCAGCACGGCCGCCGGTGTATTCACCTTCATGGAGGTCCTTCTTAGGGAGTATCTGTTTCCCTTCCATTGATACCACATGATGCCTTCACCAGCATGGCCGCCGGTGTATTCACCTTCATGGAGGTCCTTCTTAGGGAGTATCTGTTTCCCTTCCATTGATACCACATGATGCCTTCACCAGCACGGCCGCCGGTGTATTCACCTTCATGGAGGTCCTTCTTAGGGAGTATCTGCCTCCCTTCCATTGATACCACATGATGCCTTCACCAGCATGGCCGCCGGTGTATTCACCTTCATGGAGGTCCTTCTTAGGGAGTATCTGCCTCCCTTCCATTGATACCACATGATGCCTTCAGCAGCACGGCCGCCGGTGTATTCACCTTCATGGAGGTCCTTCTTAGGGAGTATCTGTTTCCCTTCCATTGATACCACATGATGCCTTCAGCAGCACGGCCGCCGGTGTATTCACCTTCATGGAGGTCCTTCTTAGGGAGTATCTGCCTCCCTTCCATTGATACCACATGATGCCTTCAGCAGCACGGCCGCCGGTGTATTCACCTTCATGGAGGTCCTTCTTAGGGAGTATCTGTTTCCCTTCCATTGATACCACATGATGCCTTCAGCAGCATGGCCGCCGGTGTATTCACCTTCATGGAGGTCCTTCTTAGGGAGTATCTGTTTCCCTTCCATTGATACCACATGATGCCTTCAGCATCACGGCCGCCGGTGTATTCACCTTCATGGAGGTCCTTCTTAGGGAGTATCTGTTTCCCTTCCATTGATACCACATGATGACTTCACCAGCACGGCCGCCGGTGTATTCACCTTCATGGAGGTCCTTCTTAGGGAGTATCTGCCTCCCTTCCATTGATACCACATGATGCCTTCACCAGCATGGCCGCCGGTGTATTCACCTTCATGGAGGTCCTTCTTAGGGAGTATCTGTTTCCCTTCCATTGATACCACAGGATGCCTTCAGCAGCACGGCCGCCGGTGTATTCACCTTCATGGAGGTCCTTCTTAGGGAGTATCTGCCTCCCTTCCATTGATACCACATGATGCCTTCAGCAGCACGGCCACCGGTGTATTCACCTTCATGGAGGTCCTTCTTAGGGAGTATCTGTTTCCCTTCCATTGATACCACATGATGCCTTCACCAGCATGGCCGCCGGTGTATTCACCTTCATGGAGGTCCTTCTTAGGGAGTATCTGTTTCCCTTCCATTGATACCACATGATGCCTTCACCAGCACGGCCGCCGGTGTATTCACCTTCATGGAGGTCCTTCTTAGGGAGTATCTGTTTCCCTTCCATTGATACCACATGATGCCTTCACCAGCATGGCCGCCGGTGTATTCACCTTCATGGAGGTCCTTCTTAGGGAGTATCTGCTTCGCTTCCATTGATACCACATGGTGCCTTCACCAGCACGGCCGCCGGTGTATTCACCTTCATGGAGGTCCTTCTTAGGGAGTATCTGCCTCCCTTCCATTGATACCACATGATGCCTTCAGCAGCATGGCCGCCGATGTATTCACCTTCATGGAGGTCCTTCTTAGGGAGTATCTGCTTCGCTTCCATTGATACCACATGATGCCTTCACCAGCACGGCCGCCGGTGTATTCACCTTCATGGAGGTCCTTCTTAGGGAGTATCTGCCTCCCTTCCATTGATACCACATGATGCCTTCACCAGCATGGCCGCCGGTGTATTCACCTTCATGGAGGTCCTTCTTAGGGAGTATCTGTTTCCCTTCCATTGATACCACATGATGCCTTCACCAGCATGGCCGCCGGTGTATTCACCTTCATGGAGGTCCTTCTTAGGGAGTATCTGTTTCCCTTCCATTGATACCACATGATGCCTTCAGCAGCATGGCCGCCGGTGTATTCACCTTCATGGAGGTCCTTCTTAGGGAGTATCTGTTTCCCTTCCATTGATACCACATGATGCCTTCAGCAGCACGGCCGCCGGTGTATTCACCTTCATGGAGGTCCTTCTTAGGGAGTATCTGTTTCCCTTCCATTGATACCACATGATGCCTTCACCAGCATGGCCGCCGGTGTATTCACCTTCATGGAGGTCCTTCTTAGGGAGTATCTGCCTCCCTTCCATTGATACCACATGATGCCTTCACCAGCACGGCCGCCAGTGTATTCACCTTCATGGAGGTCCTTCTTAGGGAGTATCTGTTTCCCTTCCATTGATACCACATGATGCCTTCAGCAGCACGGCCGCCGGTGTATTCACCTTCATGGAGGTCCTTCTTAGGGAGTATCTGCTTCCCTTCCATTGATACCACATGATGCCTTCACCAGCACGGCCGCCGGTGTATTCACCTTCATGGAGGTCCTTCTTAGGGAGTATCTGTTTCCCTTCCATTGATACCACAGGATGCCTTCACCAGCACGGCCGCCGGTGTATTCACCTTCATGGAGGTCCTTCTTAGGGAGTATCTGTTTCCCTTCCATTGATACCACATGATGCCTTCAGCAGCACGGCCGCCGATGTATTCACCTTCATGGAGGTCCTTCTTAGGGAGTATCTGTTTCCCTTCCATTGATACCACATGATGCCTTCACCAGCATGGCCGCCGGTGTATTCACCTTCATGGAGGTCCTTCTTAGGGAGTATCTGTTTCCCTTCCATTGATACCACATGATGCCTTCAGCAGCATGGCCGCCGGTGTATTCACCTTCATGGAGGTCCTTCTTAGGGAGTATCTGTTTCCCTTCCATTGATACCACATGATGCCTTCAGCAGCACGGCCGTCGGTGTATTCACCTTCATGGAGGTCCTTCTTAGGGAGTATCTGTTTCCCTTCCATTGATACCACATGATGCCTTCACCAGCACGGCCGCCGGTGTATTCACCTTCATGGAGGTCCTTCTTAGGGAGTATCTGCCTCCCTTCCATTGATACCACATGATGCCTTCACCAGCATGGCCGCCGGTATATTCACCTTCATGGAGGTCCTTCTTAGGGAGTATCTGTTTCCCTTCCATTGATACCACATGATGCCTTCAGCAGCATGGCCGCCGGTGTATTCACCTTCATGGAGGTCCTTCTTAGGGAGTATCTGCCTCCCTTCCATTGATACCACATGATGCCTTCACCAGCACGGCCGCCGGTGTATTCACCTTCATAGAGGTCCTTCTTAGGGAGTATCTGTTTCCCTTCCATTGATACCACATGATGCCTTCAGCAGCACGGCCGCCGGTGTATTCACCTTCATGGAGGTCCTTCTTAGGGAGTATCTGTTTCCCTTCCATTGATACCACATGATGCTTTCACCAGCACGGCCGCCGGTGTATTCACCTTCATGGAGGTCCTTCTTAGGGAGTATCTGTTTCCCTTCCATTGATACCACAGGATGCCTTCGCCAGCATGGCCGCCGGTGTATTCACCTTCATGGAGGTCCTTCTTAGGGAGTATCTGCCTCCCTTCCATTGATACCACATGATGCCTTCACCAGCACGGCCGCCGGTGTATTTAACTTCATGGAGGTCCTTCTTAGGGAGTATCTGTTTCCCTTCCATTGATACCACATGATGCCTTCAGCAGCATGGCCGCCGGTGTATTCACCTTCATGGAGGTCCTTTTTAGGGAGTATCTGTTTCCCTTCCATTGATACCACATGATGCCTTCACCAGCACGGCCGCCGGTGTATTCACCTTCATGGAGGTCCTTCTTAGGGAGTATCTGCCTCCCTTCCATTGATACCACATGATGCCTTCAGCAGCACGGCCGCCGGTGTATTCACCTTCATGGAGGTCCTTCTTAGGGAGTATCTGTTTCCCTTCCATTGATACCACATGATGCCTTCAGCAGCACGGCCGCCGGTGTATTCACCTTCATGGAGGTCCTTCTTAGGGAGTATCTGTTTCCCTTCCATTGATACCACATGATGCCTTCACCAGCACGGCCGCCGGTGTATTCACCTTCATGGAGGTCCTTCTTAGGGAGTATCTGTTTCCCTTCCATTGATACCACATGATGCCTTCAGCAGCATGGCCGCCGGTGTATTCACCTTCATGGAGGTCCTTCTTAGGGAGTATCTGTTTCCCTTCCATTGATACCACATGATGCCTTCACCAGCATGGCCGCCGGTGTATTCACCTTCATGGAGGTCCTTCTTAAGGAGTATCTGTTTCCCTTCCATTGATACCACATGATGCCTTCAGCAGCACGGCCGCCGGTGTATTCACCTTCATGGAGGTCCTTCTTAGGGAGTATCTGTTTCCCTTCCATTGATACCACATGATGCCTTCAGCAGCATGGCCGCCGGTGTATTCACCTTCATGGAGGTCCTTCTTAGGGAGTATCTGTTTCCCTTCCATTGATACCACATGATGCCTTCAGCAGAACGGCCGCCGGTGTATTCACCTTCATGGAGGTCCTTCTTAGGGAGTATCTGTTTCCCTTCCATTGATACCACATGATGCCTTCAGCAGCACGGCCGCCGGTGTATTCACCTTCATGGAGGTCCTTCTTAGGGAGTATCTGCCTCCCTTCCATTGATACCACATGATGCCTTCAGCAGCACGGCCGCTGGTGTATTCACCTTCATGGAGGTCCTTCTTAGGGAGTATCTGCCTCCCTTCCATTGATACCACATGATGCCTTCAGCAGCACGGCCGCCGGTGTATTCACCTTCATGGAGGTCCTTCTTAGGGAGTATCTGTTTCCCTTCCATTGATACCACATGATGCCTTCACCAGCACGGCCGCCGGTGTATTCACCTTCATGGAGGTCCTTCTTAGGGAGTATCTGCTTCCCTTCCATTGATACCACATGATGCCTTCACCAGCATGGCCGCCGGTGTATTCACCTTCATGGAGGTCCTTCTTAGGGAGTATCTGTTTCCCTTCCATTGATACCACATGATGCCTTCAGCAGCACGGCCGCCGGTGTATTCACCTTCATGGAGGTCCTTCTTAGGGAGTATCTGTTTCCCTTCCATTGATACCACATGATGCCTTCAGCAGCACGGCCGCCGGTGTATTCACCTTCATGGAGGTCCTTCTTAGGGAGTATCTGCCTCCCTTCCATTGATACCACAGGATGCCTTCAGCAGCACGGCCGCCGGTGTATTCACCTTCATGGAGGTCCTTCTTAGGGAGTATCTGCCTCCCTTCCATTGATACCACATGATGCCTTCAGCAGCACGGCCGCCGGTGTATTCACCTTCATGGAGGTCCTTTTTAGGGAGTATCTGTTTCCCTTCCATTGATACCACATGATGCCTTCACCAGCATGGCCACCGGTGTATTCACCTTCATGGAGGTCCTTCTTAGGGAGTATCTGCCTCCCTTCCATTGATACCACATGATGCCTTCAGCAGCACGGCCGCCGGTGTATTCACCTTCATGGAGGTCCTTCTTAGGGAGTATCTGCTTCCCTTCCATTGATACCACATGATGCCTTCAGCAGCACGGCCGCCGGTGTATTCACCTTCATGGAGGTCCTTCTTAGGGAGTATCTGCCTCCCTTCCATTGATACCACATGATGCCTTCAGCAGCACGGCCGCCGGTGTATTCACCTTCATGGAGGTCCTTCTTAGGGAGTATCTGCTTCCCTTCCATTGATACCACATGATGCCTTCAGCAGCACGGCCGCCGGTGTATTCACCTTCATGGAGGTCCTTCTTAGGGAGTATCTGCTTCCCTTCCATTGATACCACATGATGCCTTCACCAGCATGGCCGCCGGTTTATTCACCTTCATGGAGGTCCTTCTTAGGGAGTATCTGCCTCCCTTCCATTGATACCACATGATGCCTTCACCAGCACGGCCGCCGGTGTATTTACCTTCATGGAGGTCCTTCTTAGGGAGTATCTGTTTCCCTTCCATTGATACCACATGATGCCTTCAGCAGCATGGCCGCCGGTGTATTCACCTTCATGGAGGTCCTTCTTAGGGAGTATCTGTTTCCCTTCCATTGATACCACATGATGCCTTCACCAGCACGGCCGCCGGTGTATTCACCTTCATGGAGGTCCTTCTTAGGGAGTATCTGCCTCCCTTCCATTGATACCACATGATGCCTTCAGCAGCACGGCCGCCGGTGTATTCACCTTCATGGAGGTCCTTCTTAGGGAGTATCTGTTTCCCTTCCATTGATACCACATGATGCCTTCAGCAGCACGGCCGCCGGTGTATTCACCTTCATGGAGGTCCTTCTTAGGGAGTATCTGTTTCCCTTCCATTGATACCACATGATGCCTTCACCAGCACGGCCGCCGGTGTATTCACCTTCATGGAGGTCCTTCTTAGGGAGTATCTGTTTCCCTTCCATTGATACCACATGATGCCTTCAGCAGCATGGCCGCCGGTGTATTCACCTTCATGGAGGTCCTTCTTAGGGAGTATCTGTTTCCCTTCCATTGATACCACATGATGCCTTCACCAGCATGGCCGCCGGTGTATTCACCTTCATGGAGGTCCTTCTTAGGGAGTATCTGTTTCCCTTCCATTGATACCACATGATGCCTTCACCAGCACGGCCGCCGGTGTATTCACCTTCATGGAGGTCCTTCTTAGGGAGTATCTGCCTCCCTTCCATTGATACCACATGATGCCTTCACCAGCATGGCCGCCGATGTATTCACCTTCATGGAGGTCCTTCTTAGGGAGTATCTGTTTCCCTTCCATTGATACCACATGATGCCTTCAGCAGCACGGCCGCCGGTGTATTCACCTTCATGGAGGTCCTTCTTAGGGAGTATCTGCTTCCCTTCCATTGATACCACATGATGCCTTCACCAGCATGGCCGCCGGTGTATTCACCTTCATGGAGGTCCTTCTTAGGGAGTATCTGCTTCCCTTCCATTGATACCACATGATGCCTTCAGCAGCATGGCCGCCGGTGTTTTCACCTTCATGGAGGTCCTTCTTAGGGAGTATCTGCCTCCCTTCCATTGATACCACATGATGCCTTCACCAGCACGGCCGCCGGTGTATTCACCTTCATGGAGGTCCTTCTTAGGGAGTATCTGCTTCCCTTCCATTGATACCACATGATGCCTTCACCAGCATGGCCGCCGGTGTATTCACCTTCATGGAGGTCCTTCTTAGGGAGTATCTGCTTCCCTTCCATTGATACCACATGATGCCTTCAGCAGCACGGCCGCCGGTGTATTTACCTTCATGGAGGTCCTTCTTAGGGAGTATCTGCTTCCCTTCCATTGATACCACATGATGCCTTCAGCAGCATGGCCGCCGGTGTATTCACCTTCATGGAGGTCCTTCTTAGGGAGTATCTGTTTCCCTTCCATTGATACCACATGATGCCTTCAGCAGCACGGCCGCTGGTGTATTCACCTTCATGGAGGTCCTTCTTAGGGAGTATCTGCTTCCCTTCCATTGATACCACATGATGCCTTCAGCAGCACGGCCGCCGGTGTATTCACCTTCATGGAGGGCCTTCTTAGGGAGTATCTGTTTCCCTTCCATTGATACCACATGATGCCTTCAGCAGCACGGCCGCCGGTGTATTCACCTTCATGGAGGTCCTTCTTAGGGAGTATCTGTTTCCCTTCCATTGATACCACATGATGCCTTCAGCAGCACGGCCGCCGGTGTATTCACCTTCATGGAGGTCCTTCTTAGGGAGTATCTGTTTCCCTTCCATTGATACCACAGGATGCCTTCACCAGCACGGCCGCCGGTGTATTCACCTTCATGGAGGTCCTTCTTAGGGAGTATCTGCCTCCCTTCCATTGATACCACATGATGCCTTCAGCAGCACGGCCGCCGGTGTATTCACCTTCATGGAGGTCCTTCTTAGGGAGTATCTGTTTCCCTTCCATTGATACCACATGATGCCTTCACCAGCATGGCCGCCGGTGTATTCACCTTCATGGAGGTCCTTCTTAGGGAGTATCTGCTTCCCTTCCATTGATACCACATGATGCCTTCACCAGCACGGCCGCCGGTGTATTCACCTTCATAGAGGTCCTTCTTAGGGAGTATCTGTTTCCCTTCCATTGATACCACATGATGCCTTCAGCAGCATGGCCGCCGGTGTATTCACCTTCATGGAGGTCCTTCTTAGGGAGTATCTGTTTCCCTTCCATTGATACCACATGATGCCTTCAGCAGCATGGCCGCCGGTGTATTCACCTTCATGGAGGTCCTTCTTAGGGAGTATCTGCCTCCCTTCCATTGATACCACATGATGCCTTCACCAGCACGGCCGCCGGTGTATTCACCTTCATGGAGGTCCTTCTTAGGGAGTATCTGTTTCCCTTCCATTGATACCACATGATGCCTTCAGCAGCACGGCCGCCGGTGTATTCACCTTCATGGAGGTCCTTCTTAGGGAGTATCTGCCTCCCTTCCATTGATACCACATGATGCCTTCACCAGCACGGCCGCCGGTGTATTCACCTTCATGGAGGTCCTTCTTAGGGAGTATCTGTTTCCCTTCCATTGATACCACATGATGCCTTCAGCAGCATGGCCGCCGGTGTATTCACCTTCATGGAGGTCCTTCTTAGGGAGTATCTGTTTCCCTTCCATTGATACCACATGATGCCTTCACCAGCACGGCCGCCGGTGTATTCACCTTCATGGAGGTCCTTCTTAGGGAGTATCTGCCTCCCTTCCATTGATACCACATGATGCCTTCAGCAGCACGGCCGCCGGTGTATTCACCTTCATGGAGGTCCTTCTTAGGGAGTATCTGTTTCCCTTCCATTGATACCACATGATGCCTTCAGCAGCACGGCCGCCGGTGTATTCACCTTCATGGAGGTCCTTCTTAGGGAGTATCTGTTTCCCTTCCATTGATACCACATGATGCCTTCACCAGCACGGCCGCCGGTGTATTCACCTTCATGGAGGTCCTTCTTAGGGAGTATCTGTTTCCCTTCCATTGATACCACATGATGCCTTCAGCAGCATGGCCGCCGGTGTATTCACCTTCATGGAGGTCCTTCTTAGGGAGTATCTGTTTCCCTTCCATTGATACCACATGATGCCTTCACCAGCATGGCCGCCGGTGTATTCACCTTCATGGAGGTCCTTCTTAGGGAGTATCTGTTTCCCTTCCATTGATACCACATGATGCCTTCACCAGCACGGCCGCCGGTGTATTCACCTTCATGGAGGTCCTTCTTAGGGAGTATCTGCCTCCCTTCCATTGATACCACATGATGCCTTCACCAGCATGGCCGCCGATGTATTCACCTTCATGGAGGTCCTTCTTAGGGAGTATCTGTTTCCCTTCCATTGATACCACATGATGCCTTCAGCAGCACGGCCGCCGGTGTATTCACCTTCATGGAGGTCCTTCTTAGGGAGTATCTGCTTCCCTTCCATTGATACCACATGATGCCTTCACCAGCATGGCCGCCGGTGTATTCACCTTCATGGAGGTCCTTCTTAGGGAGTATCTGCTTCCCTTCCATTGATACCACATGATGCCTTCAGCAGCATGGCCGCCGGTGTTTTCACCTTCATGGAGGTCCTTCTTAGGGAGTATCTGCCTCCCTTCCATTGATACCACATGATGCCTTCACCAGCACGGCCGCCGGTGTATTCACCTTCATGGAGGTCCTTCTTAGGGAGTATCTGCTTCCCTTCCATTGATACCACATGATGCCTTCACCAGCATGGCCGCCGGTGTATTCACCTTCATGGAGGTCCTTCTTAGGGAGTATCTGCTTCCCTTCCATTGATACCACATGATGCCTTCAGCAGCACGGCCGCCGGTGTATTCACCTTCATGGAGGTCCTTCTTAGGGAGTATCTGCTTCCCTTCCATTGATACCACATGATGCCTTCAGCAGCATGGCCGCCGGTGTATTCACCTTCATGGAGGTCCTTCTTAGGGAGTATCTGTTTCCCTTCCATTGATACCACATGATGCCTTCAGCAGCACGGCCGCTGGTGTATTCACCTTCATGGAGGTCCTTCTTAGGGAGTATCTGCTTCCCTTCCATTGATACCACATGATGCCTTCAGCAGCACGGCCGCCGGTGTATTCACCTTCATGGAGGGCCTTCTTAGGGAGTATCTGTTTCCCTTCCATTGATACCACATGATGCCTTCAGCAGCACGGCCGCCGGTGTATTCACCTTCATGGAGGTCCTTCTTAGGGAGTATCTGTTTCCCTTCCATTGATACCACATGATGCCTTCAGCAGCACGGCCGCCGGTGTATTCACCTTCATGGAGGTCCTTCTTAGGGAGTATCTGTTTCCCTTCCATTGATACCACAGGATGCCTTCACCAGCACGGCCGCCGGTGTATTCACCTTCATGGAGGTCCTTCTTAGGGAGTATCTGCCTCCCTTCCATTGATACCACATGATGCCTTCAGCAGCACGGCCGCCGGTGTATTCACCTTCATGGAGGTCCTTCTTAGGGAGTATCTGTTTCCCTTCCATTGATACCACATGATGCCTTCACCAGCATGGCCGCCGGTGTATTCACCTTCATGGAGGTCCTTCTTAGGGAGTATCTGCTTCCCTTCCATTGATACCACATGATGCCTTCACCAGCACGGCCGCCGGTGTATTCACCTTCATAGAGGTCCTTCTTAGGGAGTATCTGTTTCCCTTCCATTGATACCACATGATGCCTTCAGCAGCATGGCCGCCGGTGTATTCACCTTCATGGAGGTCCTTCTTAGGGAGTATCTGTTTCCCTTCCATTGATACCACATGATGCCTTCAGCAGCATGGCCGCCGGTGTATTCACCTTCATGGAGGTCCTTCTTAGGGAGTATCTGCCTCCCTTCCATTGATACCACATGATGCCTTCACCAGCACGGCCGCCGGTGTATTCACCTTCATGGAGGTCCTTCTTAGGGAGTATCTGTTTCCCTTCCATTGATACCACATGATGCCTTCAGCAGCACGGCCGCCGGTGTATTCACCTTCATGGAGGTCCTTCTTAGGGAGTATCTGTTTCCCTTCCATTGATACCACATGATGCTTTCACCAGCACGGCCGCCGGTGTATTCACCTTCATGGAGGTCCTTCTTAGGGAGTATCTGTTTCCCTTCCATTGATACCACAGGATGCCTTCGCCAGCATGGCCGCCGGTGTATTCACCTTCATGGAGGTCCTTCTTAGGGAGTATCTGCCTCCCTTCCATTGATACCACATGATGCCTTCACCAGCACGGCCGCCGGTGTATTTACCTTCATGGAGGTCCTTCTTAGGGAGTATCTGTTTCCCTTCCATTGATACCACATGATGCCTTCAGCAGCATGGCCGCCGGTGTATTCACCTTCATGGAGGTCCTTCTTAGGGAGTATCTGTTTCCCTTCCATTGATACGACATGATGCCTTCACCAGCACGGCCGCCGGTGTATTCACCTTCATGGAGGTCCTTCTTAGGGAGTATCTGCCTCCCTTCCATTGATACCACATGATGCCTTCAGCAGCACGGCCGCCGGTGTATTCACCTTCATGGAGGTCCTTCTTAGGGAGTATCTGTTTCCCTTCCATTGATACCACATGATGCCTTCAGCAGCACGGCCGCCGGTGTATTCACCTTCATGGAGGTCCTTCTTAGGGAGTATCTGTTTCCCTTCCATTGATACCACATGATGCCTTCAGCAGCACGGCCGCCGGTGTATTCACCTTCATGGAGGTCCTTCTTAGGGAGTATCTGTTTCCCTTCCATTGATACCACATGATGCCTTCACCAGCACAGGCCGCCGGTGTATTCACCTTCATGGAGGTCCTTCTTAGGGAGTATCTGTTTCCCTTCCATTGATACCACATGATGCCTTCAGCAGCACGGCCGCCGGTGTATTCACCTTCATGGAGGTCCTTCTTAGGGAGTATCTGTTTCCCTTCCATTGATACCACATGATGCCTTCACCAGCATGGCCGCCGGTGTATTCACCTTCATGGAGGTCCTTCTTAAGGAGTATCTGTTTCCCTTCCATTGATACCACAGGATGCCTTCACCAGCACGGCCGCCGGTGTATTCACCTTCATGGAGGTCCTTCTTAGGGAGTATCTGTTTCCCTTCCATTGATACCACATGATGCCTTCAGCAGCACGGCCGCCGGTGTATTCACCTTCATGTTGGTAGCCATTCAGATTGGAGTGACTGCAATCCTTATACCACCAAGCCCCACGGCGCCTGGTAGGTAGGATTACAAAGATCATTTTAGCTACATCACCTTATACATAGCTGCAGTAAATAGTCTACAGGTGATAGAGGCCAAAGATTTAAAAAAAAAAGTTAAAGTAAAAAAAAAAAAAAAATTAAAAAAATTCTATTAAAATTTCAAGTTATCTTAGACCTTCCCTCATATTATAAAACTTACTTACAGATGTGTTAACAAGACTACTTTGTAATCTATATGAGCATGCTTTCCCAGATAAGCAATGGCACTATAATATTCACTATTATTTTGGTGATTCACTGTATAAATGTGATTAAGATGCCTTACTTCACGTCTCATAAACACACATTTAAATCACTTGCATTACTGTGGACACCTGCTGTTAAGTGTTCTTGTGTTCAGGTTGGTAATACTCACCACTCGGCACAGTTGACGATGCTGCGGCTATCATTGTCCTCATCAAAGGTCGAGAATCTTTCACCATTGTTGTATGTCATGTCATCCCCGGCAGTGCCACTGTACCTGTCACCATATTGTATGGATTACAAACTATATCAATAACATTATTTTAGTTTTACTTTGCACAATATTTATGTAATCAAATGTCTTACAAAACTCAGGTTAAAATAAATTATGATTTAAAATAATAAACTCTGAGTAAGAAATTTTGAGTAAGAAATTTTTGTTAGTTACTAAAATACTTAATATTTTAAATTAGTCATAAATTAGGTTAAAAATTGTGTATGAAATGTACGCATGAGTGCGCGTGTGTGTGTGTATGATATATATATATATATATATATATATATATATATATATATATATATATATATATTTATATATATATATATATATATATATATATATATATATATATATATATATATATATATATATATATATTTATATATATATATATATATATATATATATATATATATATATATATATATATATATATATATATATATTATATATATATATATATATATATATATATATATATATATATATATATATATATATATATATATATATATAAATATTATATATATATATATATATATATATATATATTTATATATATATATATATATATATATATATATATATATATATATATATATATATTTATATATATATATATATATATATATATATATATATATATATATTATATATACATTATATATATAATATATATAATATATATAATATATATATTATGTATATTATGTATATTATATATATATTATATATATATATATATATATATATATATATATATATATATATTTATATATATACATATATATATATATATATATATATATATATATATATATATATATATATATATATGTATATATATATATATATATATATATATATATATATATATATATATATATATATATATATATATATATATTATATATACATTATATATATAATATATATAATATATATAATATATATATTATGTATATTATGTATATTATATATATTAT
>JAXIVD010000254.1:190332-199862 GCA_036785275.1 Cancer borealis | reverse complement strand
CTACCTACTTTTAATCCCTTTATCGCTAATTACATTGTTAATCCTTTCTCTCTTACTACAGTCAAACTACAATAAAGATGTCACCTAAATGCGATGCATGTGATGGGGGTTTCGCCACAAATTTCTTTTCAGACTCATCAGCCTGCCGCCTGTGTGTCCTGCAGAGGGAACACGATAAACTTAAGAAAAATTTGATGCTTTACAAGAGTTGGAATTTTACCACCCTTTTTTCCATCTTCAGATCAGTCAAAGAGTTAAGCTGCTGTAGCTGCCACGAAACCAAACACAGCAAGTCTCCCTGAACGCATAATTCAGGGGGAAGTACTCCTGTTAGAAATGGTGCATGACAAACTAATAATAAATCTTTCTTATCTATCATTACTTATAACAGTTTCAAGATCCTGATGGAAGATGAAGAAGAGGAACATGAGACAAGAATCATCGGCGACTCTATTGTTAAAGAACAGCTTCTGAAATTCTGTGGGAGAACTCAATTTACCAAAAACGGATGTGCATGCCTGGTGGTCATTTGATGACATCTCAGCAGCCTGTGATGAGGCAATCAGTATGGCAGACAATAACATTGTTTTAATTATTCATGCAGGTACAAATGACGTCATGAACACCAGATCAGAAAAGCTGCTGGAGAAATACAGGAATACAGGATTCAACAGTATAATTGTAAAACTAACAAAATCATTCTCTCAAGAATCCTTCCCCGGAGTAGTGCACCCATACTTTTCTTCAACAGAGCCTTCAGCACTAATAACCATCTTATGTCCAGTTATACAGATGAAGGAATCGATTCCATCAACTGCTAGGATGACTTTTATAGCAAACCTTTCCTTTTCAAGGACGATGGCCTGCACCTCAATCCAGTTGGGACTGCTCGTTTTGGCCGGCTACTAAATAACAAAGTTTCTGATTTCAGTAACCAGCCTTGCACAGTCTCAGCTACGTAAGTAACACCGCATGCAGAAAAACTACCGTAAATAATTGCCTAAGATTTTGCTTGTTTAACGCGCAGATCTAGATCTAAAGGCACTTGCAACATCTGAGCATTTTCACATTATTGGCATATCGGAATCTTGGATAAAGATAGAGACTTTTTAGCAGAATATAATTTGCCAAGTTATTCAAAGTTTAGCTGTGAATGATAAAACAAAAAAGGTGAAGATGTTTTGTTCTACGTGAAAGCTAGTCTTAAACCGAGTCTTGTAAAATAAAAATAAAAAAAATAACATAGATCTTACATTTTTACAACTAAAAACACATTCTAAGAAGTCTATTACCAGACTCATTTATGGACCACCAGCAAACAATATTAATAGCGATAGAAAATTATACAATAAGATAATTGAAGCAAGTAAGCACATTTTCTTCAATAGAATCATGAATATTTGAAATTCTCTCCCAGCACAAATAGTTAACAATACCACAATTGAATCATTTAAGAAGAAACCTGATAAGCACTTAGACTCTGTTCACCAAATTGAGTATTTCATTCCAGCGGTTTTTTTCTTTTTGGTAATATAATAGTATAGATTACTCCTTTTTTCCATGATAGTTTTTCCATACTACATGGCATCACTTCCTCTTCCAGCCAGCTTCGGCTGGAGGGAAGGGTGGGTGGGGAGGAGCCTTCCACTTTGCTGTCCTTTTGTCTCTATCAAGTAGATATTATAGTAGTAGTGTAGCTACACGGTCAGCCTCATCAGGTCCAGTAGGACTATGGCTGTCTGTCCTTCCTTTGTACTGCTTTGCACTCCTTTCTAATTACGTATATTCTTCTTTCCTTTCCTGAATCAGTTTTCTCTTAATTTTCTTCCATGCTTCATCTCTTCTCTTTTTAGCTTTTTCACACTTTCCGTTAAACCATTCTATTTTTTTCTTTTTCTTTTACTTCATAAAATGGAACGTATTCCTTTACTCCTTGTTTGTATTTCATTTAAAAGAAATCATATTTCTCTTACATGTCCTTTAGTTTTGTCCAGTCAATTCCAATGAAAAACTCCTTCATTGCTGTATAGTTTGCTTTTGCATTTCTTTTTTTTATATGATTCTTCCTGTTTGTCTTCCAGATCTCCCTTAATCTCAATTTCCAGGAACAAATGGTCACTCCTTCTAAATGGGCACTCATAATAAATATCTTCTTCCAGATTTATTCCTTTGGTAAATAATAGGTCCAATCTTGATGGTTTATCTTCTCATCTGTATCTTGTATAATCAGTTATCCATTGTATCATAATAATTTATTTCCTCGTTTTATTTCTCAATAATTTATTTCCTCAAGTATTTTCACCTCTGCTTTCAAACGTCTCCCACTTTACTTCACTACAGTTAAAATGTTCCACCAGCGTTACTCTTTGACTGCTTTTAATAATCTTCTCTAAACTCTTATCTATTATTTCTTAACATTCTTTTTTAGTTCAGAGTGTGTGTGTGTGTGTGTGTGTGTGTGTGTGTGTGTGTGTGTGTGTGTGTGTGTGTGTGTGTGTGTGTGTGTGTGTGTGTGTGTGTGTGTGTGTGTGTGTGTGTGTGTGTGTGTGTGTGTGTGTGTGTGTGTGTGTGTGTGTGTGTGTGTGTGTGTGTGTGTTAATCATCATTGGTCTGGAGGATCACGTGCTGGACTCACGATCGTCAACCATTAGTCTTCCTCAGTACTCATAGAGACCGATCTATGGGTAAGGCTGAGACCTCACACACACACACACACACACACACACACACACACACCCATCCCCTTGCTCAAGGAGGACAGTAATCATGACCTGGCAGTGAAAAATCTTCAGCGATCTGAGCGAGATTCGGACCCACACCTTGCCAGTTGGCAGGACAGGGTGTTAACCACTGACCCACGGGAGTGTGTGTGTGTGTGTGTGTGTGTGTGTGTGTGTGTGTGTGTGTGTGTGTGTGTGTGTGTGTGTGTGTGTGTGTGTTTACCTAGTTGTTATGACCTAGTTGTAGTATACAGGGGCCGAGCTACACTCGTGTGGTCCTGTTTCTGTATATATATTTGTCCAGCTTTTTTTTTTTTGTGTGTGTGACAGAGAAAGAAAGAGATGGGAAAATATTTAGAGCTGCATTTCTGGTATAATGTCCAACTGAGAAAGGTTGAAAAAAGAGAAAGGCATTGTTGAGGTATATGTCAACACAGTGTTGTATTAAGCCAATGTCTTACAAGTACTATATTAAAATGGAACTACCAAAGAGTTCATAAAAAAAACAATTTAATGGCATACAGTATGCGACATTTGTTCCTTTTGATCAAGAGACAAAAGTCAGGAAGAAAAATAATTCTTTCCTTATTTTTTGTTAATTGATCTTGCTGCAGGGAGCATGCCTTTCTTGCTATTCATCTTTCATGTGTAAGAAGTATGGTTTACGTGAAGTATTTAGCAACAACTGTTACCTAGAAATGTTGGACTTTTTGAAATTTATAATTACTGAATTCAGTTTAGTCAAAATGCTGAACCTTTTGAACACCTGCTTTATCTTCACAGATTTAAAAAAGTTACTTCCATCACCACGTATGAATCATTAATATAACAACTGGTTATTTAAAAATAGACTAAACTCTGCACATCTAACAAAAACATTAATTAAAGAGGCATAAATAATAGGTAAAGGTAAAATGATTGACTACATGATAGCAGTCAATAGAAGATGTTGAAATATGCAAAGTTCACAAAGAATGGTAATGTCATTTAAAAATAAGATATGTACAAGATTACCATCCTGTTGAAAGCTCATGCAATACTATTGGCTCCTCCATCACCAGATCATTCAATCTCCTCCCAGAGCATGCTGTCACCTTACCACCACTACCTGGCTCTCAAGGTGCGCAGTGTAGCCCCAGCTATTCAAATGATGAAGATCTGTAGCATTAACATAACAATCACAGTCATACACACAACACACTGGACCACCATCAATGTGATCTGACCCTCTACAACTATTACGCAAACATAATTGCATAGCTTCGGAGGGAAAAAAGAAAAATCAATTACCGTATTTTACGGCTTACAAGACGCTGCATCTTGGAAGACGCACCCTAATATTGGAGAGAAATTTTGAGAGAAAAAAAATTAAGTCATTCTCAGGAGACAACACATCAACACAGCAGATCCAAACGCAGACGATCCAAAGGCCTGCTGGTCTATGGAAATAGGCCACCTGTTACCCTTGGTTACACACTTGTACCGTCAAGATCAAGAGCAGAATGGCTCCCGCCGCCACCAGCTGGCACAATAAACAACATACGTATGGCTCACATTTGGGCTTGTGGCTTGGCTCCAGGAAGGTTTATGGTATTGGAAATGCTTGTAACAAGTAAGTACTGAGGTTATATCATATAAAAGGCTGAATTGAATAGTCACTTAAATTAACCTCATAATGTAATGACATCATACAAATCCACGTCCCTATCGGGCGAGCCAATACAACAACATTCGTCTTGGAAGACGCACAAGTATTTTATATGGCATTTTTTTAGGAAAATAAGTGCGTCTTGTAAGCCGTAAAATACGGTACATTAAAAAAAACTATATTATTTTCACACAAAAGTTGCTGAAGGAAAGAATAGTGAGTACAAGTTGAGTGGAAGTGGTGAGAAAATGCAGAAACAGTCAATGTATCTCATCTAATGGTATTGGATGAGATAAGATTGAAAGAATTCACATCATCACATCAGTTCCCACCATAATTGAGGGCCAGAGTTGCAAACTGTCCACCCTGCTACCTGCCTTACTCACCTCCACAAATGAGGATCCCTTTTTCATGTCAGCACGGGGAGATGACTCCTTGCTTGGGGTGCGATCCTCTCGCTGACCACCCTTCCCTGAATTCCCCAGTGGCAGCCTGTGTGTACAGTGTTAATCAGTTCACTATCTCAAAACTACAGTGAGTTCTCAGTTTCTGTCAAATACTTAGGACCATAACACCAGTAATATGTAAGCTTCTCAGGCTCTTACACTGATGGCACATTATGTAGGAATGGTTTTCTGGTTCATCATCATTATATGGATGCAAAAGAATAAACACCAATTCAACGCTAAATAACTGAGTTCTCACTGCAGATGCTTATTGTATTTTAGAACAAAATAAATGCAATATCTCTGTATGGATAGAAAAACAATATGTCACATACTCTATTTGTGGCCTGTAAGTTATTGTTTTCTACAAATTGCTGTGACTCCATGGTTTCGTATTAAACATAAAAAAATAAATACTTATCTAAAAATTAACTAGGGAAACTAGTGCAGACCAGTCTCACTGAAATTTATTTTTCTGAGATATATTTCTTATGCCACTAGCATTTCATGCTACAATTTCAGTGTCGATAATGTCCTGTAACATAAGCATTCACAACATTTATTTTAAAATTTAGAAGAAAAAATTAATATTTGACACTGACTATACTATATTAGTTCTAGATTGTCCTGGTAATGCAGCAGATCTCAATACAGTACAGCAGATGTGTGGTTACATTATGGCCAACCTGGAGCCTTAGGACGCCCCACCACTGCTAGGACTCATCACATATGAGTGAATGATATGATGCTGGAATACGGTCATAATCTCCTTGCCCTTATGTCTTGCTGTCTCCAGACACTTATCAAGCCAACAGGAGACCAAACCAAATTCTAAAGTAAGAATATAACATTTTGTAGTTATTGTTATCCACATGCCTTATGACAAAAAATTTGGCTGTTTGGTTAAATCTAAATGCATATAAATAATATTTTGGAGGGTTATATTTTTCACCTGCACTGAAAGGTAAATTGTCAAAAATAACTTACAGGCCACATATACAAGTGAAAGTGAATCCTACCAAATGTTTACATTTCTAGGTTCAAATTCATTATGAAATATACTTTTCATTCTTATCACATGATGAAAATATCATATATCTAGCCCCTTATGATGATAAAATTACATAAAATATTATGCCGTTAGCTAAGACAGTAAAAAAGATTTCCTATATTACAATAAGAGTTTGCAGTATTATAATACAGCTGCAGTGTTCCATTACACTGCAATGCTACTCCTTGGTAAAGAGAGGAGTAGGAGAGAGCTAAGTCTAGCAAGGTGGCAGCCCTAGAATTGTCAGTACGGAACCGCCAAGGGATAAGGAAAGATTGAAGTCCTGAGTGATGCAATTAGTCACAGAGAACTGCCTGTTGAGGAAGGGGAAGGCATGGTAGAGTTAGTCCTGAATCATTGAACGTCACAGGATACTTCTTGTTATAGAAGGTGAATAGATGGGAAAATTATCAGTCTTGAATGAGGGAACAACATTCACCATGCAATACCTAATAAGCTGAGAGGATGGACATGATGGATGCCTATCAGAAATGATGACCCAACAATCATTCTTGAGTCATGGTTCCGGAAGGATGGAAGAATGGATAATCCTGAATTCTTGGACAACACTCATTGAAAGCTGCCTGAAGGTTTTTATTTTAATGGTGGTGAATGAGTCCATTAAAGATGTATGAAGGAGAGGGGAGAAGAGTAGGAGGGAGGTTTGTCTTTAATGGTGTAGCAGCAGCCATTGAAAACTAGGTGCTGCAGAAGGGCATGCACACATCAATGGAGAGACTCACATGTAACAAATTATGCAAATATACAAAGCTTCGATATGCCAAGCAAGAGATAACCCGCAGAGCCCCACAGGCTCAACAGTATACAAAATGATACATCAGAATCTATGTGTGTACGTGTTTGTGTATGTCTATGTATTTACCAAATTGAAATATACAAAGCCTTGTGTGGTTCTGTATCCATATATATAATATCCAATCTTTCCTTCCTTTGATGTACACTCTTTATTGTTATTATCTCTCCTTTTAATCCAGTCTGTATATCTATACTTCAATGGTTAAAACTGTAGCTTTTAGTATTGTTTAAGTAATTAACCAGTTTTTTAATCTTTCCACTTACGAATCCGGCCTCTGTGAAGAATTTGAGAGAGAGAGAGAGAGAGAGAGAGAGAGAGACAGAGAGACAGAGAGACAGAGAGAGAGAGACAGAGAGACAGAGACAGAGAGACAGAGACAGAGAGAGAGAGAGAGAGAGAGAGAGAGAGAGAGAGAGAGAGAGAGAGAGAGAGAGAGAGAGAGAGAGAGAGAGAGAGAGAGAGACTCAATTAATTAATACGTCATAAATCAATCTAAAAAGATGTACTCTATTGTGTTTTCAAAACCAGTTAATAATATACATCCTGTGATGCATCACTTATATGATAATCTATCTATAGTTTCTGATGCCTCGTTCCTTCTGGAAATAATATGTTTTAAAAATTACAAAAAAGGACTAGGTTTCCAGTATACAAAATTTCTACCAAGGTCTTTTGAAAGATATAAACCAATGAAAAGACCCAATGAAAAGAGTAAGCAATAGGTAATATCATGCACAAGACCCAATACAACATAACCCACTGATTCCACCAGTATATACATGAGTTAGTAAACAATAGGAGGAACAAGAACATGATCTGATCATACTTTGCCTGTACGTCATTCCTGCTGGAGAAGAAGGAGGAGGTGGAGGGTGTGGTGGTTGTGGTGGAAGAGGACTTGAGGGAAGTGGGAACTAGTGGTTTACGGAATGGGGTGGCCCTGGAGATGGATGGCCTGGGGCTGGAAGTACTGCTATCCGTTGACTCAATGGAGGACACTGAAGGTGGCCTTTTTAGCAAAGACTTGTCTCCACAGTCTATCTTGGAGGACACTTTGGACAAGTCAAGTTTAGGTGAAGCCTTGTAAACATTTCCAAGGGACTCAGCCTTGATGAGGTCTGATCTGGATCCTCCAGATCTACCAAGGGAGGTTTGGGATGGTGTTTTATAGAGAGGGGAGGGACTGAAGGAGACACTGGAGAGGGAGGGAGTCCGAGGAAGGTCAGAGTTGTACTGTTTCGGCTGCGGCAATTTACCAAACATTGGTAACCTGTAAGAGATAAAACCAAAAAACTACCAGATCTGATCTGCAGTTACCCTCAAAAAGCTGCAAAGAAATGTGTGCAATTACAGGAAAAACATGGAAGCCCATCCAAGTCCGAGAATGCTCCATCCCTCGCAGCTTTGCTAGCACCAGCCAGAGGTAGGATGCAGCTTGAACATGCAGTGTTGAAATTACCATGAGCTGTGATAAGCCAAGTGCCCCACCCTAACAACAAATGGCCTATGCGGTGTGAAACAACTTTGTCAGAAGAATAAACAAAGAGAGAAACAAACAGAAAATGAAGAACACCGAGTCAGAGATATCACTAATCCTCCAGTGGTGTAGATCATCAGAAGCAATCAGCTGCTGCACTGGAAACAATATACACATAAAATGCTTTCCCATCAGCAAGAACATATGGCACCTAGACTAATCAAGTCAAAGACGAAGTATGAATAAATAATTTCTTAATCACAGCCGCATGTCACCAGGCAGGGAAAGGCAAATGACGGGAGAGCTTGGTGAAACATCGAGCCACAGAGAAGCTGCCAAGGATGCAAGTCCTACCTCAGTCTGTCGGGTTTCTGAGGGACAGGATTTCCAGATGGTTTCCTTTTCAAACTGACAGCATGGAAAGCAAAATAAACTGTTACACGCATACATAGTTACATAAAAAGAATGACTGAAATGGACACTATGGATCAGCTACAGGCTACTAGTTACAGGCTTAAACAATAGAATTATCTTCCAAGGTGTAACAGATTGGAGTTATTCAGACATATACAGAAACAATGAATTACCTTACATTTCATTATAACACATTATACAAATAAATGTAGATCTGTATATCACATTCACATTAGGTATGACTCTTTACTATCATCAAGGAACTGATACAAGTGAAAACAATCAAATTTTTAAATCAAGAAAAATAAGTGTAGCCAAATCACATTCTTAAAAGGTCATATCTCTGATGGACCAGGACAAAACATACGTACAGATGAAGCAAGTTACAGAGCCTATGGCCTAACTATGTATGCGGAGATTCACTGTACAAGACACAGGAAGGTCCTCTGCGCAGTATCCTACGAAAAACTTTTTATTATTTATTATCTTTACTTTTTTGAGGGGCAGGGGCAGGGGAAGGGGCATTTAAATGTAGCAGGCAGCAGCAGTTCCAGCATTTGGTGGGGAGGAGCAGCACCTCAATCACCCCACTCACCACCTACTTACACATGTATACTTACAAACATCACTTTCCATTCATACTTACCAACTACCTACAATATTACCCAACTCTGATCACATCAATTCATTCAAATACTAGTCATTCACACACAAACACACATAAGAACAACCTGGAGGAAATATATACAAAAGACCTAATGTTGAGAAGAAAAGGAGAGGCTGGATATTTAAGGAGACACAAGAAAAAATTACGATAAGGAATTTTCCTGAACAATATAAAAGAAGTACAGCTTTCCCCAAAGAAATATAAATATTTGAATAGACTGAAAGAAGAGGTGATGATAGCAAAGAGTGTACATTAACAAAAGGAAACACTGGACAAATACAGATACGGAG
>JAXIVD010000254.1:135332-185332 GCA_036785275.1 Cancer borealis | reverse complement strand
GAAGCTAAATAGACTGTTATTGCTTGTCATGATGAAACTACCAAACTTAAACCTCAGTCAACTAGACTAACTAATGTGACCTTGGCTGGATGGTTACATAAAAACAAATGTGACAAAACAAAGATAGTGAGACTCGTGGACTAGATCTGATCACGTCTCTGATACAAGCAAATGTTCTGAATCAGCCACTCAGAGCTACATGGCTTCTCTGGGAAGTGTCAGCCAAGTCATTATGAGCCTTCTTTATTTTCACTTTAAATGGTGACGTGACAGCCTGGAGTCTACAGTCTTTAATGGCAGCAGACATGAATTATGTAGAGGATTATGACTCTATCTCATGTACTGGGATTGAATCTGATATTTTACACTTGAGGAGGGTACCTTGATTGACCCCCAAACCTGGAGGGCCTTCTCTCCGGCCGATGGGAGCTGTCGGGCGGCATTGAGAGATGGGGAGGGAGAATTAGAGAACAGGGTTTTTTTCAAGCTGAACACAAGGATGGGTGTTTGGGGGAAGGAGCTGGTGAAATTAGGGGATAATAAATTGTTTAATCTGCCCTGGAAAACATCAGCAGTGAGTGATAATGGGAGTGGGGAGATGGAGGGAAAATTTATAGCATGGGATATCAGATTAGCTATCATAGGCATACCCAAGATGCCACTTGTACATAACAACACACTATGGGAGTCCATTAACTGGCATTATCCAAAAAAGTATGTATATAAGTATTATGGAACATACTGCACTCAGGGGATCAGTCACCAAATGGATGCCCCATTTCACACATGGCCATTAATAAAACTGGATATTATGAACATGCAGTTTGGTGTTTTAGGTGTTTCCCTATGTACAGGGGATGGTTGACAAGGCTGGGGGTTGGGGGTCACACTTGCTGGGGAAGCTAAGGCACCTTGGAGGGCCTGGAGTGATGCTCCTCAATGTAATGCATCCTGACACCTTACAAAACCTGACACACACACACACCTCTCTCTCTCTCTCTCTCTCTCTCTCTCTCTCTCTCTCTCTCTCTCTCTCTCTCTCTCTCTCTCTCTCTCTCTCTCTCTCTCTCTCTCTCTCTCTCTCTCTCTCTCTCTCTCTCTCTCTCTTTCTCTCTCTGTGAGCTTCTTCAGTAACAAAATCAAACCCATGGGGAACTATAATCTCGCATCATAAACTTATGTTCTACCAAACTTGACTAACAAAACACTGACAAAGTGTGAAAAATAGTAAGTAAAGTAAAATCAGTGTTATCCTTTTTATATATTTATCTTGCTGAACTCACCATCCACCTCTTTCATCTATTTACCAAGAATTTTACCAAGAATAATAGATAGATAAATAAAATCCAGACAGAAGCTTACGGAGGTATTGTTTAGCTAAGGTACCACAAAACTGAGCTGCTCATGTCAAAAAGATTTCAAAGTACCAATTGTGTAAACATCAACATGAGAAAGTTTTGTGTAATAATGGAGTCATATGCATATAAAATACTGTGTAAACATGGCAATAATATCAATCAATATTGGAGATGTTAAATAACACTTAAATCATTAAATAAAGAGTTAAAAAGATATGAATATTCTAAGGTTATCATTATTAATTTTAAAATTATAATCAATTAATCACAAGAAATCCAAACTTGTCATTCAGGCAAAATTACATCAAAAATCAATACTAAGTCAGTAAGGAAAAAAATTATATAATTCAATCCAATGGACACAACAAAAAGTTTGTTATACAAGAGTGGTGCCCAAGTCTGGGTACAAGTGACTGGTGGGAAGGATGGAAGGAGGGAGTGCAAGGAGTGGACAAGCAAGAAGGGAGGAATGCAAGGAGTGGGAAAGAAGAAAAGAAGCAGAAAGGAAAGAAAGAAAGAAAGGAGGAGGAGAAGAAGGAGGAGGAGGAGTAGGAGGAAATTTAGGTGTTTATGCACATAAACCATATATGGAATGAATGAATGTACAGAACAAAGAAGGGAAAATAGTGTTGGAAGAACATGAGGATGAGGTGTGGCAACCTACCTAGATCGAGGCTTATCAGTAGCAGGAGTGCTTGCTGAGGAGGAGGCAGACGGGGTAGTGGATCCCTCCTCCTCAGTGTCTTCCCCACCACCTAACACCACCAGCTGGCTTGTCCGTACAAAGATGCCACACCCTTCATCACACTGGAGTGGAACAATAATAAATGCCTCAGACCATAAGTTATGTTTTGTGCTTTGTTTTCATATTTCAAATATTTCTAATGACTAACAGACATTTGAATAGTTTTAATTTTTCTAAAAGACAGAGAAAATGTGTAACAAACATGCTTTCTGGCAACAAAACAATGCTTGAAAAGACTGTGAATCAGATTATCTAAACTCTCAAGTTCCTTGTGACCATGTCTGAGTTGCAACTGTGAAAAATGAAAGGCAGTGTATTTGGGAGTTTACTAGTGCGCTGGTAGTGAAAGAAAATTAAACAATGATTAGAAATTTTGTGAGTAGGATATCCATATAGCAGAACTTACCTGAAAGTATGTCTTGCCTTGCACTGAACCATTGTTCTTGCCCTTCTTTTCATCCAGCACAACGCCTATCCATTTTCCCTGGGAGAAATGTGTCGTGCCCACAAAGGCCACAGTCCCATGGGTGTCTGTCAATGTATGTTTCATCATTGCACTGCACTCCTTAAACAGTGATGATGCACTTCCTTAAATCTTTTGTCAGGTAACAAGTTATTATGACAAAAAGCAGGTTAGTTAACTAATTAACAAATAACAAAGAGGGTACATGCAAGGACAAACCAAATAGGTGTTCTTGATGTGAAATGGTGATACAAATTTTAAAATATGCATTAAATGTATCATGTATTGAAATGCTATGTGGAATAGAAGAGTAAAAACCACTTCGTATGTGACAAGTTACTATATATTTCATGCCAATAACAACTGACCACTTAAAAGAAAACAGGAAAAGATAATCAATAAATGCAAATGACAATTTCCTATGAGCTTTAAGAATGCAGCACATTGCTGCCAATCAAAGATACAAGCAGTGAGATATAAAAATACATATATAACATACTTACTTAACCCTTTCTTATTAAACATGTCCCAAAGACCTGGACTCAAAAACATCACACAATCAATGAAAAAGTTGTGTGTATGGTAATTTCACCACTACCACCATACCTTTCCCAATGACCTCCACTCGATGGCCTACGCGAACAGGTTTATCCGACATGTTGGTTTACACCATCAATTCTGTAGGAAAAGATAATAAACTGTTTCATAATATTGAACAGTAATGAATATTTTACTGTAATGAGAGAACAAGAATTAAGGATCAAGTCTACCCTCCTGCACCTCTATTACAAATATGTACTATGCATATATGTGAAGGTTTCAGGCAGTGCTTGTCATTATTTACATCGCAAAGTGTCTTTGAAATTATGTTATGCTATTTTGGTTATGTTAAGGTTAGATTAGATTTGATTCAGTTAGGTTCTTATATAAGCTTTTTATGAATCTTTACCCAAAAGTTAGGGTAAAGATTTGTAAGACGACCCATTCGATATTTCTTTACCAATATAGTGGACTGCAAATTCAATCTCAAATACTTGTTCAGATCACCTCAAACAGTTATGCCGCTGAATTACAGAAAAAAATACTATTTCTTATTTAGGTTACATTGGGTTTATTTGGTTGGGTTAGGTTTAGTTAGGTTAGTTTGGATTAGGCTTACTTAAATACAGCTCTCGGAAGGTTATGCTAACAAAGCTATTTTTTTCAGTAATTTTTTTGCTTTCACCAGAATATCATGTGGCTACAAAAGAAAATGGCGTCTGCACCTCGCACAACCCCCTTCTAAATTAACATAACATAACATAAACTAATCATACCTTAACTTATATTTACAAATAACAGAACCTTGTTCAAACCAAACTAAACTTTACTTTTCGAAGAGAAGAAAATAATTCGTATTTTTGTCTGTAATTCATTGGCATAGCTGTTTGAAGTAATCTGAACAAGTATCTGAAGTTGAATTTGTAGTGCATTATAAAGGTAAGGAGATATCAAACGGGTCGTCTTACGAATCCTTACCAAAGTTTGTCATTTTAACCTAGATTTTTTTTCGTGAAGGTTTCAGGTGGTGCTCGTCATTATAAGTAAATATAGGCTATATATGGCAATCCGGTAGAAAAAAATCTAGGGTGAAATTACTAACTTTTGGGTAATCAAATATAAAAAGCTTATATAACCGAACCTAACCTAACCATAATCTAACATACATAACATAACAATTTCAACCTAACTTCAAAGACGCTTTGCGAGGTAAATAATGGTAAGCACCGCCTGAAACCTTCACAGTTGTGTTGAGTACACTATGCACAGTATGTACGACTTCATATTTATATCGATATCATCCGAACAGTAATTATGCAGATTTACCTAAGGTAGATATGTTGAGTTTATTTACATTCTTACTACAATTTAATCACATCATAACAAACCAGATAAACTAATTTTCCTTCAAAAATGACTTGAGAAACTCTATCTGCAACTTACCGTGACAGCTCTACCTTCTGTCAACACCTCACGCCCTCTTTGTCACTTATATGCGGAAACACACTTCACTAGGCCTTACTATTGCTCCACATGTCCTCTGAGACAACACTGTACCTCTAAATACCATAAAGCTACATCCTTGTTTTAACAGAACAGGTGTCTTACCATAGAATAAGGTAGATCGATGTCCAGCAGGATGACTCACCTCGCCGACAACAACAACAACAGCTGCTGCTGCTGCTGCTGCTACTGGTGGCCGTGGAGCGGCGCGCACCATTTAACCATCCACCTTGCACCTTACAAAGCACCTGTATATAGAGAACACACTTTCACTATAGATTTTGATGCATTTCAAATAGCACTGACATTCAATTTCGTCGTACATGTATATATTGTCAAATATCTTCATCACCCTCAACAAGCCTGGAGACGTGGGAATGTGGGATCCTTGGTGGGATAAGACGAAATACAGTCATTTACGTTAAGAACGAGGTGACAGAATAACTAACCTAACCTAACTTAAGCCTATTCGTGAACGCGCAATGCACTGATGGTCACAAACAAACGCTTCCTTAGATAGAAGGTAGGAAAGAAAATTGCGTGGCTAGGGAAGAAAATGACGTGTGTATCTGGCCCAACTTCCGATTTGTGCTCATGAAATAAATTTTATATCTCCAAAATTAACCTAACCTAATATTTGCGTATATATATTGCCAAATAACAGAACCTTCTTCAAAGCAAATTAAACTTTACCTTATTTTCAACAGAAGCTACCCACCTCTTCCTCGTTGTCCTCTCTCCAGCAGAAGTCAATTTACTCAATTATGCCTCTGTCGGTCACCGAGTGGAAGATACATTAGCTTGTTTCAATAAATACTACCACCACTATTCCCTATTCATGCACGCACACTGTACTTTCTCTTGTTTCTTTATGGAGTATAAAGTGTAGTATACCCCAGGAATTATAATTGTAATGTGGGGGGGGGGAAAATGTGCCAGGCAACAAAGGCCATATGGCACATACCCCAGGAAGAAACGGTTTGCAACGGAAATAAGGAATAAATTCTTCTCAGAATTTATCAGGTAACAGTTCTTTATAGCATTATTGGGATATAGTAAAATAATACCTGTTTTTTCTTTATTATAACTAATAATTAAATTCAGGAGCTTACTATAAAATATATATATATATATATATATATATATATATATATATATATATATATATATATATATATATATTGGAATGGAACTTTCAATTATTCTACTCATGATTTTAAGATTCCATCATGCTCTTTCTAGAAAACGCCAGTTTGGGAACCTCATTTCTAGAGAACCGCAACAAATGGGGATGAAAAAGTTATTAAATAACCCCTTGAATTAGGTAACTATAGACCATATAATTCTGCTAGGGTTAACGAGGGTTGCCCCTCTCACCAAGAAGTTGCTGTGAGCCAGGATCCAACTCTAGACCTTTAGGCCACGAGACGAGCACTGCACCACAGTCACCAGACTCGGTGTGAACCTCCCACAGATGTCTGGAGATTAGGATGAAATTAAGGAGGCTCATAGAAACTAATTCAACAAGAAAGTTTTTGTAAGGATCCAGGATATGGCACAGGTTTAGCACATGCGGTTTTGTATCTTATGATTTATTAAAGAAGAGAAAGCTGGAACTGATATATGAGCACAGCTATTCTTTTTCCCCAACAATATTAGTACATATTTGTATACTGGGCTCTATGCCTGCACAAAGCCCAGTAAAACTTGCCAGGCAATCCTTTCTTTTCTGACTTATGTTTTCTTCAGTTTGAGTCCCCAAACCTGTGATATATCAAATGTTTACAAATTGATAACAGGCTGCTGCTGCATATCAGTACTTTATTATAAAAACAAACATGAAAAATTACAAGCATCATGAAGTATTGTAAGCATAGGTCATTGAAATGTGGCCTTAAACTATTTCCACACATGAAGGTCAGTGTTTGGAACATATTCATTATGCACCAAGAATCAAACAAGTATTTTTACTATAAATTCATATACAGTAAATTCCTAGCTACCTGGCACCTGGGCGTCTGTTACTCTCAACGAACTGGCACAAAAGGTTACTGCACCATACATCAGTGTAAAGTGCCATTGCTGTCCTGGATTTGTGGTTCTAGATGTGGCCACCATTTCTTATGTCACTTGGGCGTTATCTTGTCCTTGTGATAAAAAAAATCATAATTTAATATTACATTAGCCATGTAAATTTTTGTTCTGAATTTCTTGCCCTTTTATGAATTCACAACATTTTTCTGGATTCTTATGTTATAAATAAGATACAATCCCAAAAAGTGCAATAATTCAACATGTTATATCAACTCTCACTTCTTTTCTTAGCTATCCATACTTCTCCCCTCATTACTTTCTCTTCACAGGCCAAACCAGCATAAGTATAACACGAGTTACTCCCCACAATCCACATGGAGCAGTGCAATCTTTGCCAATATAAAGAATCAAACTTTCAACTCGCATACTTTTCACATTTTCTTTGCAGACATATAAATGAAGGTGGGGCAACTGTACTTCATTCTAGTCATGTTCAGACAATCTCCCATTTTTCTGACACAAAAAACCTAAAAATTTTAGGCCAAATCAGTGATGCAAATTACCCTCCCTCCTCCTTATCAACCCTTAATCCTGAAGTCAAACAGTGTGTATGGCTGAGACTGGAAAAGTATTGGATTACCAATAATATTGAGGGGACCAGAATCACAAGGGAATGATGGAGGGAATTCTTATGGCAGGAGGGTTAGGGCATACACACCCAGGGCAAGAGGCAGATAGGGGCTACACAAGAGTTCATTCTGTACAGACTTGGGTGAGGGATTATCTACAAGGGAGATCACAGAGGTTGACAGGGTGTTGGGGCCACAAAAGGTTAGGGTTGGGGTTGTACCATACCTGCAAATTATGTGCAACCACTGACAGTATCAGAACAGTTCCATTTCCTCATTTCCATGAAGGTCAAGAAAGTCATCATCATAAGCCACCTCAGCATCTTTGATTCGTTCACTTCTCACTTCCTTTTGTGTACTGGACTCCACTTCTATGTTGAGGAACCCACCCTTATAGATCTCAAGAGGCTGATCTGGAATCTGATGGGTATCTGTGGTGGCTGATGGTGCCTGAGGTGGTGATGAAGGTGGCATAATGTCTTGCCTCCTGGGTGGTGATAACTGATTGATCTGAAAAAAAGAACAATAACGATTCAAATTACATAAAATATCCACATCGTATCTTCATCAAAAATCTACATTTGTAACTTACTTGATGCAGTGAAAGAGCAGAAGAATTGTGATATAGAGAAAAATGTCAGCTTTTTAAGAGTGTTGTGGTGGGATGTGCAAAAACGTGTGTGGTATGAAGCATGTGAGTGGTGGGATGAAGGGAAGGGATGAGAAAGTAAGCAGAACAATCAATAGGTAATGAGGTGTGCATGTGAAGTGTGGCTGCAGAAGGAGGAGGTGACATATGAGGGATATAAAGAAAAGAGAAATTAAGCAAAAAGTTATCAATTAAATTATATAATTGACATGTAGTAGTATATATTCAACCTTACAAGCTAGTATTGCAGTCAATGATGTTTTCATTATTTTTACAACCATTTTACTATTGCCTCACCAGTGAGCCAGCCAGTTCTTGTTCTTCCGTGTCTGAAGGTTGAGGTGATGTGACAGGAGTAGAGCCGGGACATTTTGCTCCTCCAGGGTCATCAGAGAACAGCTCTTCCAGGTGAAGACCTTCCTCATTCATTGTCTCTCCTATAGGGCCACAGCATTAGTCAATATCAATTATAGAATAAATTAAATTAGACAATAAATGATAACATAAAATGTAGATTACATGTATAATATAAGGGATTCAGGTGTGGTGAGGCAACTGTAGTTCTGTGATGGATCATCTGCTTCCAGTTCCATTTCAGTTGTTTCTAGTATTTATTATGTAAAACATTTTGAAGTAGAAGGTACGATGTTGAAGCGCAGTTACTGGCAAGAATTAAAGTCTTTTACATTACTAGCACTCTATAATGACTGGCATGTACCTTGTGGCTTTGACTCATGTCTTTCACGTTTGCGATGAGCTCGCTTGCGTTTCCTCCACTGCTGTAGAGACCCTGATTCATCTTGAGAGAAGATCTTCATTAGATCAGCTCGCTCTAAAGTTGGTTCACTCTTCAACAACTGTAGGTACACACCACCAGACGTCCTTCTCCTCACCCCAGTCTGTCACAACAAAGTTCCAGTTGTAAATAAAAAGCAGAATTCCAACTAAATCTTAGAAAACCATTAGGAAAATCTCTGGCCTAAAAAATCAAATAAACAAGGAATAGTTAATTGATAAAATAGTATCATGTGCATGAGCAAATATAACAGGTATGTGTCAAGATGTCATACTATTTATCTATATCTGAAACCTGTTCCTAACAACTCCTTCCCAAGGGATTGCCACAATAAGTCTCCATTCATTCTTGTCCTTACATATTTTCTTAGAATGGTCTAATACTCTTATTCTCCTTCTCCACTTTCTCTCCTATGTTATAACACAATATCCTCCCATTTCACTTGGGATCATCCTCTTGGACTACTGCATCTACTATAATAATATACTCTTTGTTATATCACTTTCTGCTATACTTTCTACGTTGCCAATGGTGCCGGATGGCTCTGTTGTGCAGCGCTCAGCTCATGACCTAAAAGTTGCAAGTTCAATCCTGGCTCACGGCAGCTTCTTGGCGAGAGTGGCAGCACTCTCGTTAACTCTAGCAGAACTACCGTATATACCGGACTATAAGGCGACTGGTTATATAACACGACCCCCAATTTTCGAGGAAAAAAATTTAGTTTTGAGCTATTATCGCTATATTAGACGACCCCCTTTCTCATGGTAAGGTTCACTGTTCACCCGTCCTTAATTTATTACTCCAAAAATTACTTCCAACACTAGTTGCTCAAGATGTAAGTAGTTAAAGGAATTAAAAAACTACATATTGTACGTATATTACTTTTACTAAACAATAGTCTGAATTTTTCAAAACGTAAAGAAACATCATTATAAACATCAGCACCGCCATGCTGGGCGTGCTCTAATACCTTGTTTCAACAATTGCCTCAAACATTCCAAACATAGATATTTAATTAAAAACCTTCAAAATCATCATCTGATACAGTAAGCATGTCAAATATATCTTGAGATAGATGTTCAAGGGCATCATCATACAGATTAAATTCTGCATCATCTAGGTTGTCGTCTGTAGCTTCATCACCAGTGTCGCCCGCCACCCCGGTGTTGTGGCCCGCACGTGACATTGTCAGTAAACATTCGACACTTATAGAGTTAGGGTGGGCCCGCACGCCTGTGCATGTGTGTGTAGGTGTGTATATATATATATATATATATATATATATGGTGTGATGTTGTTATTTAGGCAACTTTGCTACAACACTAACAATAGGGAAACAAAAAGATGACAGGACTTACCATTATCATCATACCTCCATCTCTTTCCACCTCTTGAGTGTTCTTGTAGAGGTCTAACGCCTTCTCCCGTCCCAGCACCTCCACCACACGCACTGCAACAGGTCACCCATGGATCACTCACCAACAACTTTACCTTTCTCACTCCCTAAACACTCAACAAATGACCACCTTTCCATACTCCCCATACACCCCTCCCTACCCATCCCTCCTACATCATTGCCCTTAAAAATACTGGTAAACAATACAGTAAGTAAGCCATGTCCCTTTTTCCATCTTCCTTGGCAACACATTTATTGTTACCTATGAGTTCTGGTTTCCTCTCCATGAGCCCCTCGGCAATGGCTACGCCCACCTCTTCATCTGTCATGGATTCAGCAATCTCCACATTCACCAGTTCTCTCTTCCCACCTTTCGTCTTGGGCTTCCGATAGTTTAATCTCTCCTTCACATGTCGCTTTCTGTTTATTCTGCAAAAAAAGGGGAGGGATGATGGTAAACTTCTTTGCAAATTGAACCGACTATATACTGATTTGGTTTGTCATGATAGTATGACCAAATATATATTATATATATCATTGTTCTATCTGTATGCCAGTATATAACAGTATGGGATGTTTGATGAAATGTGGAGTTCTTATGAGCAAGATTTTCTCAGATGGCCATTTAAAAATAATCTAAATTATTTACTAAGATGTGACAATGTTAGGAAAAGCATAGCAATCATCTTATATAAAAAATCAAAATAATAAATAATAATAATCTATCCATCCATATATGTACCAGGCTGCTAACCCCTTAAAGGTGGGTAGCCAAGACAAGGCATACATATACACAAATATATATATTCTTCACACTTAGCCTTTAGGCCCCATAAAAGAGAATAGAAGTACAACTCCACCCAAACATTGCACGTCAGGTCAGTCGTGCAAATGGGGGCAAGGGCGGGCAAGGGTCCTATCCCCAGCAGGGTCCTAAGGTTTACCTCTGCCCCTTTATATTGAATGTATGTCCTCTCACTCCCTGCACCTCATGTGTTCTAAGGGTCACACCTAAAGTGCATTTACCCACAGTAACAGGCATGTGCAATGTTGACAAATTGTGAAAATTAAACTAAATGTGTTTTCTGTTCAAAATCATTTCATCATGATTGATTGTGCTCTTACACTTATATATCATAAAAAAAATTGTGTTCTAAAAACCAACTGAAAAAACACTGGACTAGTTATATGTTATTTTCTTTTATCTGGGAGTACTTTTGGAGTTGATTAGACTGAGAATAAAAATCCCCATAATCTAGTGGAGTACACTACATGTATAATTTCATGAAACCATAAACGGGTTGAATTTCAAGCTGAGGAACTCTTAACAGTAGTAAGGATGGCCAGCTGAAGGACAGGAAGTATACTTTCCATAAGACAGTTCGACCTACCTTTTATTCTTCATCTCCTCATCTTCTTCCTCTTCCTCTTCTTCTCCATGGCTGTCCTCATCCTCTGAGAAGTGGCAGTTCTTTTGTTTGTAGAATTGTCGTGCTTGTTCATAGTCATAGGTCTCTACATTACGATCACCTGTATCCAGACGTTTCTTCAACCCAAACACTCCAATCTCTTGTGCCAAAACCTGTAACACAATACACAATCAGAATCCTATTAATCTCCAGTTTTATCATCTGCATACCTATACTTATCTTTTTCATTGTAATGGAAATCACTGCCAACACTGTATTTTTGCACCCACATAGTGGAGGCATTCATCAGTAAATTTTTAATGTAAAGGATTCAATAATGTGAGATTTTGATGGAGATGTGATGAGAAGTTTTAGTGGGATAACCTGGAATACGAGTATCCAATGGTGGTGGTGGTGATGATGATGATGATGATGATGATGATGATGATGATGATGATGATGATGATGATGATTAACACAACCACTTGGAACCAAACACTTCCCAGAATTCAGAATTGTTGCTTTTTTGCATTGTTTTTGGTAGAGATAAATATAGCTCATAAAATTACAATATAACTTTTATTCAAATTAAGTGTCACCAGCAACACAATTACACATCTGACAACAATATACAGCTGGTGTGTGTTCATGTTGGCACTGTGACCATGGTGTTGGTGACATTTTGATTCACTAATAATGTAAGTAACATATCTTCATGCCTTAGAAAAAGTAATTCAAGTTTACCTGTTCCTGCATTACTGTGGACCACACATTGTTGCGTCGGCGTGCCTTGGCGATGGGCCGGCTCTCTTGAGTGCCATTGTCCAGTGGCCAGGACTGTGGACCATGACTGAAGGAACACACACACACTCAGTACTCTTTAACAAAGGTATTTTTTCAATATCAACATGCATATTTCAAAGTTAACAATCAAGAGGCAATACTTAATACCCAATGAAAACAAATTGCACCATCTATCTCTAAATAGTAAACCAGTATCTGTTTAAATTGGTGTTTTATTGATCCTATTTACGCCTACCAAGCAATTGTCACATGTATCAAATGTAAGTCTGATAAATGGTAGAGAGTTACCACATGGCCCTCAAGTAAAGGAACAATTTTCTGAGACTAGAATTATAAATATAAGACAGCACTTATGATGAAGAGTAAGTTACTGAGAATGCAAATTTCAGCAGAATGGATGGTGAGACTAATGGTAATGTATGTGGAAGGTTTGGTATGTGTAGTACAGGTATAGGAGTAACACTTAAGTTACCCGCAGATGGTTGAGGTGATGACACAATGGGTATGCAAGAGTATGATGAAAACTATGGTTGTAAGAGGACAACTCTGTAAAATAAGAGAGAGAGAGAGAGAGAGAGAGAGAGAGAGAGAGAGAGAGAGAGAGAGAGAGAGAGAGAGAGAGAGAGAGAGAGAGAGAAAGAGAGAGAGAGAGAGAGAAAGAAAGAAAGAAAGAAAGAAAGAAAGAAAGAGAGAGAAAGAAAGAGAGAGAGAGAGAGAGAGAGAGAGAGAGAGAGAGAGAGAGAGAGAGAGAGAGAGAGAGAGAGAAAGAGAGAGAGAGAAAGAAAGAGAGAGAGAGAAAGAAAGAAAGAGAGAGAGAGAGAGAGAGAGAGAGAGAGAGAGAGAGAGAGAGAGAGAGAGAGAGAGAGAGAGAGAGAGAGAGGCAATGACTCTTCTGTTTTCTTTCATTCTTTCTTCCTTTCCTTTTTTTTAGACCTTGATCAATCTAGTTTTGATGTCTAAACAACTGAAAGCCTTCTTACCCTTTTTTATGTTAAGTCAAGGAGTGGCAGCAATTGGTAATAAATATAAACCAAAGATAGATGAAAACTCAATGCTATTATAATTTACATTAGAACATTTGGCAACATTTCTTCTGCCAAGCCGAAGAAATGCAGCCAATTTTCCAATCTGAATGAAGTATAATTAACAGGTAAAAAAAATGGAACTAGTAAACCCTGGTATGAATAAGATACTATTCAATCCAATATTACTGAGGCATTCCAATCCAAGAAATTATTCTCACTTACCTCACTGAACTTCCAGTGTCCATTTGACTAACATTTGGCCGCTTGCGTTTAGCTGCCAAGGGAGAGTCCGAGTCTGAGTCTGATGTGTCGTCTTCATCACTTGAGGGTACATGGCGCTCCACACGCCTGTATTGGGAGGAGTCAGGCCGTACCACTGGCTTGTAGGACAGCTGGATGACAAAGGGAATTATTAATATATATATATATGGGAAAGGAAATAATCACCAACATTTTTTTTCCCCTGGAGAAGCTCTTTCTACAAATTAATCCAGAATTAATAAGCTGGCACAGTCAACAGTCTAATGCAGTTTAAATCAATGTACAACTTCATTATGCTGGCTTACAAATACTTAAATATAATTATTTTGGAAATTTTTTACTATACACATAACCCGGGGCAAATTAACATTAACGGTGCCTCAAAATTTTTTCCAAGTCCATAGCTCGATGCTTGAACAATATCGATATAAATATGAAATTCTACATACTATACATAGTGTACTCAACACATCTGTGAAGGTTTCAGGCAGTGCTCGTCATTATTCAAATTAGGTTTTTTTTTCACCTTAAAATTTTTTGTATTGCCATAAATGGTCTATATTTGCTTTCCCAATCCTAAAACCCTGCTTTCCCAAGGCGTCCCCAAGCTTGTTGGCTATAGGGGAAAAGAAAAACAAGAATAGGTGTATTGGCTTAAATTGTAATTTTACCCAAACAGGTGAGTATAAGACAATACCTCTTATTATTCACCCACTAAGAAAAACCCGTAAATATGACAATGACTGCATCGAGGCTCTGGTATTATTTTACATCTTCATCAGAATTCCTCTAGAAAATTCAAGGCTAAATTTTTGCATAACCTGATGCATTTTGAGAAGGTTTTCTTAATTACATTTCCGTCGCAAATTCTGAGTTGGTGAGATATTCAATGTTTTCAGCGAGACCTCTTAGAAAAGTAAAGTTTAGTTTGGTTTGAATAAGGTTCTGTTATTTGTCAATGTAGGTTAAGGTTTGGTTAATTTGGGTTAGATTGTGTTAGGTTAATTTAGAGGCTATCAAATGTTCTCTATGACCAAAAGTAGGGAGTTGGACGAGGTGCAGACACCATTTTATTTTGTAAACAGACCCCATTATGAAGATATAAAACTTTACCGAGGATCTTTTTGAACCGAGGGAAGATAACACTACACGGAAGAATACAAAGAAAATCTACAAGTCAAGAGCCAGGTTGGATCTGCAAAAGTTTTAATTTCCTAACCATGTTGTTAATAAATGGAATGAGTTGCCAGAGTGGGTGTTGAGTGCTAACTGTTGAGAAGTTTGAGACTAAGCAAGACAAATTCTGGAAATCAGGCCCAGAAATATAATTATAAAGTATAAATTAACACACATTCTAGGGCCTTTCAGGGAATGTGTGAGTATCTGAGTATGAATGGGCAAGTCTTCACCTTCTTGGGAATTTGCTGGTGTCGTGCACGCTATGGTGTCTAAGCCTCTAGTGCCGAGAAGTTGCAGATAGTGACTAGGTAAGTAATAGTCACCAAATGGCTTAATACAGTTAAGAACATTTCCAATTTCAATCCAACAGTTGCACTCCTAATGTGTGCCGAGGATATGTACAACTATGTGCACTGAGTGTCGTCTGTGAATGGAGGCAAATGTAAACCAGAATTAAGGTGGATACATGGAAAGGGGATAAATAAATACCAGACATACAAGGGTAGAGAGTGGTGGTGAGGGTGAGACATACAAGGCTGGGAAAGACTCTTCTTACTCCACCTTATCCTAACCTTCCTTCACTTACCCCAAAGCTGTCCTCTTCTCCATCTGATACCTCGCCTTCCTCTCGTTCCTCCATATTCTCTCCACACCTCAGCGCTTAATCACACAACCTCCAAAGTAAACTATAATAAGTTAGCGTCGGCATGCGCAACACAATTGTACTTGGACTTGTGTTAGGAGTGAGTTGACTGTAGACTGTCGGTGTAGCCTTTAGATCGGCGTTATCCTACACCCCTGCTGGAACGACCAAGAAAAAAGGCCAAGAAACTATAGAAATTCTCTCTCCTTCCTACATCTGCCAGCATCACATTTATACTGATCCCCAAATCATTATGGAGGCCCATGCTTCTCATTAATTTTCTTTCACACGACTGTTTCTCGTCCATATACTTATACTAACACTTCTCTTTCTCATCTCAATAAACTTTTCCACTCGTATACGTTATGCCTTATCTTAACTTCTTAGTGTTTGCATACTTATACCTCTCACATTTTAACATCAAACGTTTCACCGTTTCATCTAACACTTTCTCACACATGATACCAAGGATCTTTTATAAGATATTTGCATGATACATAACTTACATCCACCATTCTTAATCTGTTCATACGACTCGATCTTCACTTCTACTGACTTCGTCCGAGCGTTGAAAAGTAAATCCCCTCAAAGCTTCTATCATAGAAACGTTCATACCTTGGTTTCATACCAAGGATATGAATGTAATTGTTCCATCGGCGAGGCCCAAAGAGGCTGTTTAAACTTTAAAGGAGTGTTTAGTGATAGTGGATGGGCCTGGGCAAGGGTGAGAGGAAGAGACAGTCTGGGTTATAGATGAGGGAGTGGTCAAGGTAGAGGGTTGGTGAGTGGCTTTACTTTATTTTTTGGGAGGTATGGCGGTCATAATGAGGAAGATACAGATGTAGAAGTATGGGTTAGGAAAACAGGTACTGTAAAGGAGGCGAGGGAGTCGACAGGTGGGCGATTTTCAGATCAGTTTCCTTGTCAAAGCCAGGGAAGTCTGGAAGATTAATTTTTTGAGGTGCATCCCCAAATGCATGTTAATTTAGAATTTTCATAATTGGCCATGGTGAGCCGAATGTAAGTGGTCTGCTCCCCATAACCCCCATGAAGAGCAAAGGCAATGAAAAAGAGAGGGTATACCATGCCCATATGGCACCCTCAGGCCGTTCAAGACTTAACTCAAAGTTAGCCTTTCATCCTCTCAACATGGCTCTCACACTTAAGGTAAAAAGGTGGGAGGTTAAGAAGACATGAAACAAGAAGAAATCAAGCTAGGAAAAGAAAGACAAGGCGAAAATTGATTGGACCAGAGACTGAAGTCCGAAGCATCTCAATCTCTGGTACCTAAGCACCACAACGGCACTAGTTTAGGAAATAAAGGGATATGGTTTATGGAGGTGCTTCTATATCTCCACTCCTGAACTCAGTTAACAAATCAGAAAGCGACACAGGGTCAGGGATTTCTTCTTAAACGGGGTATTTTGGCCACTTCAATCTTAGTGAGGCGACTATACCTGCACCACTTAATTGTTGAACCTATATTCAACCACACTGCAAAACCTTACCTACTGGTTTGCCCTTGCTACCCTCTCATGTATTGTACATATTGTAACATCAAATCCCCAGATATTCCTATTTTGTGCGCAATTCCAATCACATATCCAGGTCCTGCCACCATCAGGCTTCCCTATTCACCTATACCTTTCTCTTCCTACTGAATGATCAAAATCACTGCCACCCATTCTGTAATTATTCCCCCCACCGTACGTCTTCTGCATACAGCAAGACATCCCACACTTCAACAATTTACTCCTCGATGTCAGCTCAAGTAAATGTTTAGTCTTGGCTAACCCTTTATTGGTGAGATAATAATTTTATATACACTATTATGTACATATATACAATTACATGACCACAAACTAGGTAACTAGCAATTCTGCTAGGATTAACTTCAGAGCAGTACCTCTCAAAACTGCTGTCGTGATCTAGGATCAAACTCTTTAGGTCGTGAATCGAGCACTGTACCACAAAGCCACGCAGCACATTCTTCATATATTAAGATGCCATAATTCAAAGAACCCAGCGTGATTATTCCCACCTTTCTACTTAAACACAAAAGAAAATGATAGATGATAAGAGTCCAACAATAATTTATTGCTGGAGCAACTTCTTCTTGTCCTTCTTGAGTGGACCCATGAAGGCAGACTTCTCAGCACTGGTCTGGAAGCGACCATGACCCATCTTGCTGCTAGTGTCGATGAAGTGCAGATCAATCTTCTCCAGTGCAATACGCTTGGTCTGGACCAGCATGGACTGTAAGAAAACCAAAACTTCAGAACCACAATACACAATTCCAAACGAGCCTTGCTCTTACATTCTTCAGATCTATCATTCAGTATCATTTATGTTCAAATACTAAATAGGCTCTATGTTGATTCATCAGTATATATAAGTTTTAAAAGCTGCTACTCATATAAAGTTGAACACTAACCTTCCTGAGGCAGACTACCCTCTTCTTGGGTCCAGCACAACAGCCCTTGATCATGATATAGTCCTGGTTGACCTCACCATAGTGAGGGAAGCCACCCATTGGCGTGATGGTCTTCTCGGTGAAGTCATACTCCGTGGATGCATTATTCTTGACAACCTGTAGAATAGTGAAAAACACAAGTGTTACTTAAGGCACTAGCCATTTCTGCCGCTATCTTTGGAAGCAGACTAAAACTAAGAAAATTAGTGGAGTGGATTCAAATTATTTTGACAAGCTGCTCCCAGCTCTCTTGTACAAAAAGTGTTAAAAATTGCTTTGAATCACCTTTCCATCTTTAGTGTGGACACCCTGGCCAATGCGGTAGATCTTCTTGTTCATCTCTGTGCGGTGATGGTAACCCTTCTGACCAGCTCGGGCAACAGTAAACTGAACACGGCTGGGATGCCAGGCACCAATACAAGCAACCTTACGCAAACCCTTGTGAGTCTTGCGGGGCAGCTTCTTGGTATGCCAACGAGAAGTCACGCCTGTGTGAATGCCAAACTTAAAAACAAATTCATAATGTGCTCTTCAAACAGAACATTTGAAAAGTTTCTCAGAAGGAAGGCAACAATATTATCAACATATAATATCTGACCATGTTAATCATCATTATTTTACCAAGTATAAAGTAAATGAGATACAAACTCACCCTTGACTCCCTTTCCCTTTGTAACACCAATTACATCCACCATCTCATCCTGATTGAACACATTTGCCACAGGAAGTTGTTTTTCAAAGTGGGAAACAGCCCAATCAATCTTGTCGGCAATACTTCCACCATTCAACTGGATCTCCATTATATGAGCCTTTTTCTGCCTCTTCTTCAAAATCTTGATCTGTAAATAACAAAGTAAATTTAGACAAGTGACTAGAAATACATAGATTAAATTGAAAATTATGTGAATATTAGCATAAGGTCCAGCGCTACCCTTCACACCTAGTAACAGTCTACATGGATTTCCCCATTCCACCTATGAAACATCATACTAGTTAAGATATACAAAAATAAATAAGTACAAATATCATATATACATGCTAATACAATAATATGGTGACTTGACTTTTAAGAAAGTACAGTAGCCCATCATCTCACCTGAGTATGGGCAATGATGCGAACAGCACTGCAGTACTTCTTCATCTTGACAAGATCCTTCTCAATGACTTTCTTTCCCACTTGGTCCTGCCATTTCTGGCTAGCATTAGTGAAGGCCTTCTTCTTTGACTTGTGCCTGAGGAAAGAAATGTGTGAGGGCCTCTGTCACAAGCATAAAGCCTGGAGGAAGAGACCCACCACACTCACAGAGCAACGCTAGCCAAAGCTAGCAAATACTCCATGGGTGCCTTGTTCCTCAAAGCTTCTTCCAACCGGATGGTTTAATTTTATATTAAAGTCACCAAGTACGGATAAACTTTGAGGAAACAAAAGCAAAAACAGTCCAAGGCTCATGGCCAAACAAGACTGCCAGAGGAGCAATTGGCTGCACATACAATTTCATTTTCAATAAATTGAATAAAAATACTTATGACAACATCATGAACACAAGATATGTACAGTGTATGGTTTTACCCTTGGTCACAGCCCACTAGGAGCTTCAAAGGTTTTGGAATATACACAGCCCCGCCCTCACCTGGTGGCCCAGGGGACATGGTTGTTCTATGATGCACGACAAGGTAAGCTACACAACACTCAGCCTCCAAAGTCGCTCTAGAGTTTGCCGGCCGGGGCCAGCTTACTCCTAACATCAACAAGTTTCTATTATTTACATCTATTTCTAGAAGGGGTGGAGAAAAATGCAAAACTAACCAGTTCTTGTAGAAACGCCTCTTGCATTCCTCAGAGAGATGCTCAGCCCAGATAGTCTTGAATGCTCGCATACCTCTTGGGGTGTTGATGTATCCCACCACACCAACACAGATCATGGGAGGAGTTTCAAGAATGGTGACTCCTTCAACAACCTCCTTCCGGTTAATTTCTGAAATAAAATAATACAACTAAGTATGCAAGCAATGGTGTGAAAAACTTGTTCAATATTGACAAGATATGTACAGTGTATGGTTTTACCCTTGGTCACAGCCCACTAGGAGCTTCAAAGGTTTTGGAATATACACAGCCCCGCCCTCACCTGGTGGCCCAGGGGACATGATTGTTCTATGATGCACGACAAGGTAAGCTACACAACACTCAGCCTCCAAAGTCGCTCTAGAGTTTGCCGGCCGGGGCCAGCTTACTCCTAACATCAAAAATTATATATATATATATATATATATATATATATATATATATATATATATATATATATATATATATAATTGTTCAATAGGAACTTACTTGAGCCAGGCTTGTCTGCTACACGCACAACATGGGTCATGCCAGCCTTGTAACCTAGGAAGGCAGTGAGATGGACAGGCTTGGTGCGGTCATCCTTGGGGAAAGCCTTTACCTTGGGGCGGTGGCGGCTGGACCGCTTCTTGGGGTAGAAGGCCATAGACCCATGGCGGGGGGCGCTAAACTTACGGTGAGACTGTAAAAGAAGAATTATTTTTTTAGTGCCAAGTCCCAATGACATCAAAATGAACCATAAACCACATTTTTTATAACTACAATTATCATAAAGGATTAAGAGTTCAACCAAATTGTCAATACCTTAAATGCAAAGTATTAAATTGGTGTGGCCATGACAACAAAACTAAGCCCGTGTGAGGAGGCTGCCAGGCGGTGCAGCCTAGTAACCCACAATTAGGTGAAAAAGGACAACATATATTAACATGTATAGAGCCTTAGTATCTCAGTTCAGGATTAATCCTAATACTTAAATGTTCTTGCCAATGAAAATGGAGACTAAACCAAATATAAATTTCAACCTACATAATAACACTCAAACACAGCTGTAGTTCCCATATACCAATACGGGGATTTATTTTTAATCAACTTGAGAAAAGTTATCTGAACCTCAACAGTGCAATAGTTCTTAGAGTTGTAATTTATAAGGGATAGTGTTCGTTCATTAGGAAGTTAAAAACAAAAAATCTAACTCTGTATGGCCGCTTTGAGTACCGATGATACTGCGGTAGTTGCATGTGACCCACAACAAACTTTTCCAATGCTTCCCACAATGATTAATCAAGTAGATATTCAGATAGGGTGTCCAGTTACAAACGTGGCATTCAATTTACTTTAAAATATCACTTAAGTTACGATCATTATTTCACAGGAGTTGCCATTTTGTTGGAAAATCCCTACATGGCTGAATTGAGGAATTTCCGCACATATCTAATATAGTACTTTGGCCGATTAGGAAGGAAACTTGTCTGAAACCGCAAATTTACCGAGGCATGGAGTGATGGGTGGGCAGAATTGCAACTTTTACGCGAGACAAATGTTAGCCGTTCACAAGGTAGTGCCAGGATGAGGGCTTATATAAATTACCTGTAATTAGAGGTGAGGGAACAGTGAGGGGAGGGGGGTTGGAGCTGCACCTGTTAAGTTATGAAATTAGACGAATGAAAAATGGGAAATATTCCGTAGAAGGGAATTTTTATCGCCTCTATAGACCGCAAACACCAACCAAATATCAACCACGTGCAGCAGTTAAATAGGTATTCACAAATTATTACACCATGTGATATTAAGTTTAAATATTAGTAAAATCACCTTACTAAAGTGGCGAGCGTAAAAAAATAAGAAAAAGCGTATAAATAAAATACTGGTGGAGCAATATGGTTAAGGGATGGAAGGCATGGTAAGGGTAAGGAGGGGAGGGGGAATGGTAAGGTAACCAGCCGGTGTGCACTTGAATACCATATCATAGCTCCCTAATTCCACACAATAAACCATAACACTATATTCCTTCACCATCATTAAGCATCTCAGGCTTCAGTTATCCTTATATTACCGTCTGGACCCTACAATGCGGCCATGTGCTTCATCATTTAACACCATAGTGGAGTACAAATCCGATATATAACGGAACTCAATGCTGCACTTACTCATCATCACTAATAAATACCATTAGGAAGTATAGCAGAGATAAATAAAAACACCGAAATAACCTAAACATCGGAGACATATCAACACACACATACTCACCATCTTGTCTCGGGCGTAGAAGGGCCGTGCGGGGCTGCGCGGCTATTTATATAGACGAGCCCGCGCACACTGTTGCCGCGTTGACATGAAAAGGCGCCAGATTTAAAGGCTTACTTAAGAATATATTTATTCATAAGGAAGCTACAAAAGGACTGGACGCTTGCTTTACACTAGTCAACAAGTCAACAAAGGCATCAATCATCCAGTCGCACCTCCTCCAGCCAGTTATAAAACTATAAACACGCGACGCAGACAGCTCAACAAACAAAAACGAAACGAACAGTTAAAATAATTCAACACAACGTCCTAAACTGGAAAGGAAGAAGCCTAGGTCTTATTAACACATACAGGAACCTGGACGCAGATGTAATACTATTAAACAGTCACGGCACACCGGAACACGAACCACTCAAAATCTCAGGATACAGAACACACAAAAAACTACACTAACAGACCTCAAGACGGCACGGCCATAGCAGTAAAAAATTCAATAACACACAAGATTTATGATACCTACATATCTAATCTCCTTGCCATCGAAATAGAAACAGTCACAGGCCCCATAATAATTGCAACACTATATCAACCTCCTACAAGAATCTATCTTCCTATCCCAGACTTCATCCAACTGTTCAGACGGAATACACCAGTTTATCTATTAGGGTACCTAAACGCTAACCACCCCACACTTGGATACAGACACACCAACACTAAGGGCAGACAAATCCAACACCTAATAAAACATAGAACAATAACACACCTAGGATCCAATTTCCACACATACTTTACACACAAGACAAGACAAGACACAACACAGCCACCACACCTGACATCATCCTATCAAACTACAGAACATACCACAACACACACACAACACAAGGCCCTCTCACTAGCAGTGATCACATCCCAATAATTTTCACAATATCAGCCTCACCCATAGAAACACCAATCCCTCCCAGACCATGTTTCTCAAAAGCCAACTGAGATAACTTTAAAGAAGAAATAACACACAACATGCCAAACAATTCCACTGTTCAACACGACACGCCAGAAAGCATTGACACCAAAATCACACAGTGGTACACCACCATAGAAACAGCAATAAAAACACACATTCCCACAACACACTACAGAACACTCCCACACACACCACACAGTCAGGACACACAAACTAATAAACTAATAAACCAATTCAATGCACTCAGACAACACTCAACGAGATACGGATGGACACTGCAACACTACAACAGATACCGAGAGCTTAAAAGTCTCTTACACGAAAAACTCCTCGAAGACTCAAACAATCATTGGAGCAATGCAATTACACATCTCTCGACACTATACAGACACCCACCAGACTTCTGGAGGAAATTGAAAAACCTCTCAGGCAACTTCACTCCCAAACCTCACTACATTCTTGACGAAAACAACCCCAGACATTACACCTCCCTCGAACAAGAAAATATCCATAGAGAATACTGGCGACAAATATACGAGGAAGAAGAAAACAACAACACAACCACACATACAGTAATACAATACATGGAAGACAACATACATAGAACAACACCATATAACTCCGCCGAACTCAACAGACTAAACGCAGATCCTTTCCTCACTACAAAAATCACCACGACAGACACAAAAGGTATCATAAAACATATGAAAAAGACTTGTCCCGGCAGTAGCGGCTTCAATAAAACAATCTTAATCAATCTACCAAACATCGCAATCACCAACCTAACCAATATATTTAATGCCTCACTATCAGCTGGATACTTCCCTTCCCCTTGGAAAAAGGTAACAGTAAAACTTATCCCAAAACTCAACAAACCACCAACAAGACCAGACAATTTTAGACCCATTTCCCTTCTGGAAGTACCAGGAAAAATTTTCGAACGCATTATAAACCATAGACTGAGAGACTTTCTCGAAGTTAACCAACAATATCACCCCAACCAATTTGGATTCCGCCGCGGCCGTGGTACAAGTCTAGCAATAGCCCTAATCACAGAACAGATGGCACAAAAACAAAGCAGATGAAGGCCATTGCCACTTAATACTAAGGGACATCAGCAAAGCCTTTGACAAGGTCTGGCACCAGGGACTTAAATTTAAAATCCTGCACTTGGAGCTCCCTCCCGCTGCGGAGAAAATTCTATGTAATTTCCTCGACAATAGGGAGGCGAAAATAATAATAAACCAGTTCCAAGGTACCCCTTTCCATCTACAGTGCGGTGTCCCACAGGGCAGTGTGTTGTCTCCAACGCTTTTCACACTATTCACTAAGGATCTTCCTCTTCCACGACACGGCATCTCGATCGCTTACGCTGACGACATATCACAAGTTATAGGATACCAAGGAAGATCAAAACAAACATTAAAATTAAGAACAGAGAGAGAAATCCGACAAATAAATTAATATGAAGAAAAATGGAGAATAAAAACAAATATAAACAAATTTACTCCAATTTCACTTGGAAACTACCAATATCCACCCCTCACAATAAATAATATAGAAACAGAATACAAGAACAAAGGTAAAGCCCTCGGTCTACATATCTCTCCACGAGGCTTCATCAGAAATGTAACAGAGAGAAAAAACCAAGGAGATCAAGCTCTAAAACGCCTACAACGATTCTCTCACCTTCCAATCCCTCAAAAAATCCACTTAATAAAAGCAATTGTAATTCCAACCATTGATTACCCCCCCATCCCTACACATGCTCTCAGCAAAACGCAAATTCTTAGACTTCAAAGAACACAGAACAAGGCAATAAGATGGGCAACCGAGCCCTACCACATACCCCTACACTTACACAACAAGACACCTACACGAACTCACAGACATCGAAACAGTTAATATCAGACTACACAGACACGCCAAGAAAATATGGGAGACACTACATATACAAGAACATGAAGTTTATAAAAAACCTAAAAGACAACATAGAAAATATTGACCGGTACAACAAATTCTTTCCCAGTAGCTTAAAGAAAATCCAAGAAGAACCCATACCACTATACAATTAAAAATAATAAATAAATAAATAAATAAATAAATAAATAAATAAACAAATAGATAAACAATAAAGAAATGAAATTCATAAGCAACTTAGCTAGCTAGCTACAACCCCCCCAATAATGCATGCTTTGTGCATTAATTTATGACTCAGCCAAGTGGATGGCCCACTAACTTTTACCTACAACTCTCCTTCATAATCTCACCCATCTTTTCTCCTTCCCTTTACTCTTCCTTCCTTCCTACTTTCCTTTAAAAAAAAAAAAAAAAAAAAAAAAAAAAAAAAAGGTAGTTCCTGTTACTCCAATACTTCCCTATTACCTACACTCACCTCTCATCCCTATCCATAAAGCCGTCTAGTCTTCTTTTAAAACTTCCTATCGTTTGTGTGTTAAATAACTACCTGCCAACTGTCTGTTCCATTCATCCACTACCCTATTTGTAAACCAATTTCTATCTATCTTTTCTAAATTTACCTTTCTCCAGTTTGAATCCGTCACTTCCTGTTCTATCCATAAGAACCGTAAGAACCTTTCCTACATCTCCCTTATTAAAACCCTTCACCACTTAAATCAGATTTTACTCGATCTACGCTTCGCCAGTGAGTGTAATTTCAAAAGCTTCAGTTTCCCCTCACTACTAAAATTGCGATCCCCCTCTATCATTTAGGTCATCCTTCTCCACACTGACTCTAATAATCTAGATTGTTATATTGTTAGAATGGACATATAAGCTTATATCCATTTTATAGGATAGTCCGAAAGTCTTGTCACCCCCTACATATTGCTTTAACTTTAATTATTTGTAGGTTATTATACTATTTAAAAGTTATAGTTACCTATATTTGCAATACTTTTTGTTAAGTATTTTTTTCTGTATGACTAATGGTTTTAAAGTTATTGCAGAAAAACAATTTTTTATATGGTAAAGGGTAGACCTAGTCCGAATTTCCATGTTAAGAGAGTGGTTTGTTTCAACAAGATGGTGCCCCACTCCACTCTGCTATCACTGTCAGGGAATACCTAAATGAAGTTTTTCAGGATAGATTGATGGAGCGAGGTTCGCAACAACTTACAGCACTTGTTGATTGGCCTCCTAGCCAGAAGTTCAGACCTCATGTCTTGCTACAACGCTCTGTTGGGTATTATCAAGGAAAGAGTTTCACATGAACGATACCAGATTACCCAACAGTTGAAGGACGCTGTTCAGGCAGCCTTTGCAACAATCACCGAAGCACAGCTTCGTAAAATATCACACAGGACATGGCGCCGCATCATTTTGTGCCACGAAAATGATGGTGTTCATACAGACCTCGATGTGCGACAGCGTCAGTGAAAGTGAATAAACTGAATTCAGTACATGGGCTTTGTATTACTGTATTACTTGTTCTTCTACTGTTCTCATTACTTTTTGGTAGGGTGACAACTTGACAAGACAGACAGTTAAAACAATTTGTAGGGGTGACAAGACTTTCGGACTATTCTTTACTTTATAAGTTTGCTTTCCTTCAATAACTTTAAAACCATTAGTCATACAAGAAAATTTACCTAACAAAAAGTATTATAAATTTAGGTAACTAAAACTTTTATATAGTATAATAACCTACAAATAATGAAAGTTAAAGCAATATGTAAGAGGTGACAAGACTTTCAGACTACCCTGTATATTAAGAATAGTAATGACCCTAAAACAGATCCCTGCGCAAATCCATTTGTTACCCCCCCAACATTTAAACTTAGAACCATTAAGGCTGGGGTCACACATTTACAAATTTGAACCGCGACGTTTGAAATTGGTGCATCGGGTATTGAATTACGCTCCCGACCATCGAGAAGCAAACATGCATATACCAGGATGTGACTGCAACTGCAATACTGCATGCGTTGCAGGGAGACGACTGAGGATGCTTGGCAAGCATCCCCAATCGTCTCCCTACAACCAGACAACTTCCACCGGCCCAAAACAATCATCGCTTTCTCTTCCAGCTGTCATTCATCGGGAGATAACCCCGACCATCGTAACATAATCATAATTGTGTCGTGGTTCATCGTGGTACGATAAATATTCAATGATGACCATCGTTATTATCTACGAAAAATCGTGTGCCGTCTGGCATCATCGGCATCACCAAACCGTTGTCTCGATGTGGCATCGCCGCATCACGCCACCGCGTGACCGCTACGACCAAGGATCATTTAAGATCCTTGGCTACGACGGACCACGACATATATACGATACACAGCGTGCACTTCTCTAAACACTTGTCCACCGTCACCGTCTTCGTCACTGTTTTTGCTATTATATCAAGATACATATACACTTCGCTTCAAGATGGTGAAGGAAAGGAAGGACAAGAAAGCTGGGGCAAAGAAAAGCAAGACTGATTTCCCTCGCCAGGAGGAGGATGCTCCAAGCCCTACTACATCATCACCCATGCCACCACCTGCCACCCCTACATCTGAGCCTAGCCTTCCTGCTTGTGTCCCTGCCGCAGGAAGCAGCCCTACTTTATTATTGGGATATAATGAATTAGAGATGCTGGAGGTGCTTAAAAGATTGAAGGTGGAGGTGAAGAATGAGGAGATAGAAATTGTGGAGGAGGAGGAACCACAGCGAACATCAACCGATGCCGAGGACAGTGATGGTGAAGAAGAGGTGATGACGAGGACAGTGATGCTGAAAAAGAGGAAGAGGAGGCAGGTAATCCTGGACGAGGACATGGAGAAGGAGCTAGGGGTATGGCTCCAGGAGAATCCCTTCCTATACAACCGAGGCTTGCATGATTTCAAGAACACAGCTCGCAAGCTGGCCGTGCTGAAGGAGAAGGGACAATCGCTCACTCCACCGCTATCTGTTGTGGAGCTACAACGTTGGATTTCCAGCATGAGGACTCGCTATGGTAGACTGACGAAACTGAAGAATGGACAGGCAGCCCCGACAGTACACACTGAGCGGGACAAATGGATTCTGCAGATCTTCAACTTCATGGGGAAACACATTGTCCGTCATAAGAAGCCCAAGACTCTAGGATTAAAACAGGTATGTACTATTTTTTAGAGTGAAATGAAAGCAATGGCAAAGCTGACATGCTATTCAGTCCCTTGAGTCCAGGCCACACGGGGGCGGAATACATGTGTCGCTGGACAGCGGAGCAGATAGTGGTGAAGAGGGTGGTCCTCCTCCACAAAGCAGTGTGGGCATTGGGCAAGGGCTCTGGTTCTGTCTGGCGTATCTGCGTTGAATACAGGTGTCCAAGAAATAGGCGAGTGACGCGTCAGGCGTGGCGGAAGAAGTGGTTCTCGTCGAGTTGCCGTGGCGTACCAGGATGCCGACGGGGACCCTTCCTCCACTGCGGTGTCGAATAGGGCAATAGGCTGCGCGTGGCCTTCATCGCCGCCGCCTTGTTGACTGCTGTCTTGATGGAGGAGATGCTTCGAAGGATGGTAAAAGTGATTCGTGGTCCCACACCAGCGAGTCGAGTTGCAGTGGTATCGCAGGGGTATCACACTGGGCTATTTTTCCGCCTACCTCCAACAAATCGGCGGTTACCGCCGACCTCCAGCACTTTTTCTCCGATTGTCGGAGCAGTTTTGCAGCCCACGCGGTTTGGGAAGGAATCGAATATGCTGGAGCAAAATTCGAAGTCAAATGACAATCTATGTAAATTGTTGAGAAGACAAAATAATTTGCCATAATCATTTTATTTCTTGCATAAGTTGCAATAGAATAATGATTACAAATAAGTAAAATAAAAAAAGAAAAGCGACTTTAAATTAGAACAACATATCAGTTGATCTACAGTGGTGTAAACAAACTGGAGTGTTGAGAGGGAGTGTGAGGACTGAAACCAAGGAAAACATCAAGAAAAAAATGAGAGAACTAGACACAAGAGAATGGATACAACAAATGAATGAAAAGCCAAGCCTAAAAATATACAGGAATTGGAGAAAAGAAATTGGAGGACAAGAAGAAATATATACCAACAACCAAGCATCAGATATTCTCATCAAAGCCAGAAGCAACAACCTTACATTAAATGACGAAAATAGATTTTGGAATGAAGACACCAAATGTGACACATGTGGGGCAGAGATGGAGGATTTAGGGCACTTCCTATTATGGTGTCCTACATACTGGCTACAGAGAGGAAAAAATGTTAGGCTGCAACAACCATATATTGAGAATGAGGAAAGTGTAATTGGAAATTATTTATTTGACAAAGAAAACATAGAAGAAGCAAAAAGAACAATACATACTTTCTGGAAGATAAGGGAAAAGAAGAGAAAAGAGAGAGAAGAAAACAGACTCAAACAGCGATCAGAAAAGGAAAACATCAGGGAGTGCCGTTGTAAAGGCAAAACTCCCGACAACCAACTAAACTGAACTGAACAAATACCACCAACTGAACTGAACTGAACACTGTGCAGCGCAGCGATGGCTAGCCAAAGGAGAATTATTTGGACAAGAGAAGCTGAGACGAGCTTCGTCGAAGCAGTGAGGGAACATCCAACCCTGTGGGATCATCAACATGAGAAATACAAATTGAAAAGACTTCGTAGGAATCTGTTCTCATCAGTGGCAGAGCGTATGAACTCTTTGTACCCTCAACTAGGAACATTTACCGCAGGTAAGATACATGTTATATTATATTAATATACATATTATGGATATTATCGGGGCAATTCTTAAGAATAACAACTCCAAACCAATTGTGAATATAGTGTGCTTTCAAGAACCTAACAGAGGGAGATTAGCCCCCACTCCCCTGGACACCCCTGTAAGCAAAACAAACCTAACATTTTGTAACCTCCTAACCGTGAGGGAGGTAGGGTGCTTCACCTCTTCCTGGACCCTCCATATATCTAATTTCTTACAAGGTAACTGGGGGGCTAGAACTGCTCCAGTGAGATGTATACCCTGCAAAGGGCCTATACTTACGTACGTTGAATTGATTGAAACAGTAATAAAAACCTGTTGTGTATTGGTACCAGTACCAATTTATTGATGAACATTTGCTCACTTCATTTCAAATTTATGTAGTCATAGTTGACATCAAGGCAATTCATTCTTATTAATCATTACATTTTATGTTAACATAAAGCTGTTTTCTCTTTCAGATATTGTACGCAAAAAATTTGGAAATTTGAAAGACTATTACATGAGAGAAAAGAAAAAGCATGTGAAACCTAGTGGTGCTGGAGGAGAGGCAATACCAAAGTGGGAGCTATATAAGTCACTTGAATTTCTGGACAAATCCAGTGAATACAGCTCAAATCTACTTGAATTAAAGGTATGTAAAACAAAACTATATATTTTTTTATTTACAAACAAGTGCCAAAAATATTACTCCGCCAATGCAAACGCATTCAATGTATACTTATGATATCACAGTAAACCTTTGTACACCATGTCACAGAAATTATCAAGATAAACATTTTGGGGATCAAGGGTAATTCTTAGTTCAGATGAGCCATTTCTCTTTGCCATGGTACCCTGCCATCTGAGTTGAAGTATGCCTTCAGCTTTTCTCTCATCTGCACAGCATCCCTAGCTGGTCTTCGGGGCACACCTTGTAAGGTTTGCAATCCACCACCAACTCCACTATGATGCCAGCTACCAGATGTAGCCCTAGAATTATTCAGATCATGGTGTACCTCTACTGGAGCATAGGCATCTCTTGATGTGATCCTTAAATAATTGTGGAGGGCAACTGAGGCCAAGACTATTTTTTTCACACGTTCTGGAGATGTGCGGATTGGCTGCTGGAAAACCTGAAACCTGCTTATCAAAATGCCGAAAGCATTTTCAGACACTCGTCTGGCCCTAGACAACCAATAGTTGAAAATTCTCTTATCATCTGGTTGATCTAAACCAGGATATGGTTTCATGGGGTAAGTTTTTAAAGGAAATGCATCATCTCCCACAATTACATATGGTGACTCAATGCTGGAATTGGGTAACAACTCAGGGAGTGTCAACTTTATAGCATTGCTTTCTAATGCTGCAGATAAACTACATCTACTCCAAACTCCTGCATCACTTCCTCTTCCATTGGTGCCTACATCTATGTAAAGGAATTTGTAATCTGAGTCAACAAGAGCCATTAAAATTATACTGAAATTACCCTTATAATAAAAATACAAAGACCCTGAATTGGCTGGCTTCTGAATCAACACCCGTTTACCATCCAGAGCACCTACACATAAAGGAAAATTCCATAAAGTGTTGAATCCATGTGCGACATCTTTCCATTCCTTGTCACTTCTTGGGACTACCAGGTAGGATGGCTGCAGAGCATCATAAATTGCCTGGCACACCTCTGGGATTATGGATGAGATGAGGTTCTGGCTGACCTGGAACTGGTGTGCAAGAGACGTCTGTGATTCTCCTGAAACAACAGTATTTTAGCATTATTAATATGCATTCCCGAAATTTAAATGCTTAATTAACTGATTCATTTAAAAATAATTTATTAAATTTAAAAATTATTTATTAAATGGAATTATAGTGAAGTACCATCCACTGTGGGGAAGTTAGACCGCCAACCACTAGAAATACCTGTGTCTTCCTTTCATTCCCTCCGTTCCTCATAAATAAAATTATTCACTGACAGCATTAATAGTGTATCTGACAGAGGTGGGTGCAGTACTGAAAAATCAGTAGTGCGGTTGGGGTAGTGCGGACGCATTAATTCTCTTGTAGTGGGGTAAGCGGTGGGCGGTACTGTGATAGCTATATTCAAAACTAAAAAATACTTCAGTACCTATCCTGGCTACCAAAACAAAGGAAGCATGCTGAAAATAGTACTATTAGTGCCTTAATTCACAATAGATTTTTAGTGCAATCTGCGGTAGGGCAGTAGGGAAGCCGCCATGTTGGTTCAATCAGCTGATTATCTCAACACTAAAAAAACAAACAAAAAAACATAGCGACGTCACTGGTGTCCAGAATCGTTCTGTAGCCGGAATCTGCCCCCCCACCCCCATCCCCACCTCGCTGAACTCGCCCGTTGTCTTTTGGAGCGTCTTGATGAAGGGCGTGCAGTGAGGCGAGAGAGTCGGTGAAGAGATGTGTCTCTGACGCATCCTTCACTAGCATGTTGAGTGCAGGAAGCAGTGCAATCAGCTCTGCCTGGAATGCGGTGGCGTACGGCGCGGAGTGCGATACATGTGTTTTCATGGTTATCCCAGTTTTCTATGGTACCGTAATATTATAAGTAATTTTTATTGTCTCTGACGGTACATTTCCTTTTCTTTAAGCACTTTACACAGTGAATAACAACAGGAGTGTTTCTAGCACTTGAAAAGTAGGGGGACCACTTAGGGGGCCAAGGTTAATGGGAGGGGGGGCAAACTTAAGTTACGTGTAAGGACCAATATTTCCCTATTGTAACATTATTACATTCTCTCTCTCTCTCTCTCTCTCTCTCTGGGTATTTTTCGTGTATTTTGTTTCTTTCATAAGCGACCATAATAGGGAGGAGGGGATAAGTCATAGGCCAGCTTAAAATCTGGGCCCCTTCCCCCCCTGGCCTCCCCTTAGAAATGCCTGATGTTCACCCAGTATCGTATGTATCATGATGGAAACCTTACACCTCATTCTAGAAAAATATTTTTGATGGGTAACATAAGGAAAACACACTTTATGCTTTGAGTGTATTAATTACTATATGTCGTGTACAATTTTATACATAGATAGTAAAATTTTGTTTAATTTCTATCCCTTCCAGTCTGCTGTCATGGCTGCACTTCCACTTCCACTTCCACCATCACCGCCACCACCACTCACTGCATCTCAACAGGATGAGTCCGTGGCTGAAGTTGAGGTCCCCGCCATTGAGAATCCGATGACGAAGCAGGAACCCCCACCTGACTCCTTCGTCCTGGAAAAAGTAAGTTAACTATTAATCATTGTTAAAGTTTATGAGACTATTTGTTTTAGCAATAACTATGCACTTCCTAGGTAAAATCTCATTACTTAGTTATGTACTTTACACCTAATAAAACCCCATACAAATAACTAATTATATACTTGCTTGATGTACTGTCATTAATTATTAAATCTGTAATCAAAACTCATTAAATACTCATATATATATATATATATATTTTTTAAAATATCTTTTACCCATGGTGCCAGTAGGCTTCAAGGAGACCTTAGATGGTTGGCCTCTGCCCGTTAGTAGCACGGGTTAGATTTTCTTTTTTAAGTGACGCCTTCATTAATGTTATACATAAGAGAATCACCTAATCATTCACTTGATAGGCTAGACTTTACACTTAATAATACAATCTTTTAATGTTTGTGTGCGTGTGTTCACTACTTAGACTTTTCACTTAATAATACAGCCTTCATGTATGTGTGTGTGTGTCTTCCTTAGGTCCTTGAACGTGCCGAGAATGCCAGAGACAACCTCGTGAAGAAGCTAGAGAGGCTGAACCCCAATGAAGAGTACTGGCGTCCCTTCACTGTTGCTCTCTGCAAGGAACTGTCTCGGGTGGACCCCTGCTACAGCAGGTATTTCCAAATGGAGTGCTATCTGCTTGTGGAAAAGTATGTGGCAGCCACAGAGCAGCGAAAGGAGGAGAAGGGAGTCCCAGGCCCCCTGTACTCCAATCTCCTGAATGTGGACCTTCGCAATGCTGTCCAAAGTATGCACAGCAACCCACTGGAGGTCCCTGGCCCTTCAGCAGTACCTAGTCCCTCCTCTATTCCTGCCCAGGTCCAATATCCGCCACAGATAACCCCTATGACACTTCAGCAAGCCCAGTCCATTGTGGCCCAAGCTCAACAGGCTTCTACCCCACAGAACCTCCAAACCAGTACACCAGAACCACCACCAGCAAGCGTGGCCAACACGTCCATTGTTGACCTGGGAAATAGTAAGTCTTTGTTGCCTATTGCCTAGCCAATACTTAATCCAGTGAAAAACCTTCCTATCAATCCCATGTGCTCTAAACTTACTTAGGAGTCTTACTTGAACTTCATGATGCACAATTTGCAACTTACCAAATGAGGGGAAAAAAAAGAAGTATATATATATAATGATTAATACACGTTTAGGTATTGTTCTCAAAGTGATAAAAAAAACTTATTTGTAATTGATTTTCAGTAAATAATTGTGTGACAATGAAAAACACGAGTAATAACAAACAATTTTACTCATAATACGAACATCAATTAATTTGTAGAAATATAGGAGAAAGGACAAGAAAGACCTTGGGGAGGAAAATGGAAGTAACCAATAAGAAAATCAGGGAATAAAGGATGAATTAAATGTTTTGAACAGAGTACAGCACATCAAATACAAAATACAACCTTAATTCCAGAAGTAGGTCAGCAAAGGCAATACTCAGGAACTTACAAATAGACAACACTATCATGAACCTATTTTATAAATCTATAATTGAATCTGTTTTAAGTTTTTCTATTGCAATATGATACTAAAGGTAAACTAAAGGTTCAGGATAAATATAAACTTCATAAGATAGTGAGGTGAGCATGTAAGCATGTAAACTAAGAGTTAAAGTTATTCCACTTGATCTGTTCAACAAAATTATACAAATGGTGATGGAGATAATGACAGGTGAACACCATCCATTTCATGATCAATATTTATTTATGAGATCACGAAAAATAATACTTTTGTCTAAGCAACATACGGATAGGTTTAGAAAACCATTTGTACCAAAGAGTGTGAAATTATTTAACCATATTTTAGGAACATAAAATGTAAGAAGATACTTGGATAAGGTGTACAAAATTTTTAACCTATAATTAAGTTTAAATGGAATATATTTTTAGATGTTTTTGTATTTACATAATGAGCTCCAGCCAAGAGAAATTTCAAATTGTATTGCATACTATTTGACAATAAAGTTTATCTAATCCAATGACCAGAGATTTAACACAGCATATTTAATTAATATACGATATCATATACAATATTTCTCTGAATTTCTCAAACAATATACGTAACACTTACAAATTAACAAAATCACTTGACTATATAGTGTTCACACTAGTCCTACCTTTCCCTCCTGTAGGAAGTAGTTGGACATGCTTTCCTCTTCCCCTCTCGAAACTTTCACATCCAACAACCGTCCTCCACACAACCACATACTCCGTACTCATTAATGAATGCAGTTCTGTAACACAAGTTTGCTTACCTGCTTGTCTTATATGAGGATTGATATTTTTCTTTTCCAGAATGACTGGCTAAAACTTTCCTGAATGTGAGATTGACTCTAACTCCTTGAGAAGCTTTACGTGGAGGAAGGGCATGGTACCAGAAGTGGTTGGTAGGAGGGTTCATCAGCAAAACACTTCCATGCTGAAGCTGCATTTGTACTGAAATAAAGTAACATGTAAAAGCAACTGAAACTTACAAATACTTTAATCTGTCATGAAAACAAGTTTTAATAATGAGTCTAAATGAAGTAAGTTTGCCACAAAGTAAAAATTCCAAGACATTTATCTTGCAAAAATACAGATTTTCCTTGACAATGCCTAAGTGTTATGCTATTTTTCCCTCATAGTAAAGGATTCCTCACACAGCAAGTCCTTACATATACAATCAACATTCAATTTTACGAACTTCAGATTCAACAGACGCTATCCTGTACTGGACAAGCAAACAGGACATTCAAAAAGTCTGCTGCTTCAAAATATATCCACTAAATGGCACAGTGAACGGTATGGGTGAGAAGTTCATGCTAAATTAAGTATGTAGTGTCACGCCACTACTTAGTTCTTGCCACACATAGCTTATTTCTTTTTCATTTCACTATTTTGCTCATCAAAATGCCCACATAGGTTGGGAAAAAGAATCACGTTAACCTTAATGTAATGCAGAAAACTGAATTAATTTGTAAATTAGTGCATTCTATGGAAGAGCTGGAGACGTGCTGGTCAGAGTTCTCAGGAAGTGGTGAAAGGGTTAAGTCACCATCACAACACTGACCCTTCGGCATGTTGGCTGTTGTACACCACACTGCATATATTGTTCCATGTCCAACATGGCCAGTGCTACGTGAAACCCTTGAAGTCTCGCACCACCTCGCCATGCTGGCTTTTTGTACATGGACAACAGAAGGGTACTTGGAGTGACGTGGTACAGCACACTGGGGGCCAGAACCATGTGAGAAGGCTAGCTATACAAACCAGTGTGAAACCGGTCTCAAACTGCTGCCAAATACCAAGCAACAGACTTTTTAAGTAAAAGTCAAGTAGATTCCTCATTCAGTTAACTAAATTGAGGATCAACTGTATCTATACCGCATTCAGTATATTCATGTGACCATCAGCAAAAACATTCTTAAGAGAAGTATAAACTCAAATTAAAATGACATTGTATTTTGCAGTTTTGTCACTTCAAAAGGATTTGCACAAACTCCTGAATTAGCTAAATAATGTCTGTATACAAGAAATATGAATTAAAGAAAAATCCCCCCCAAAAGTAATGTATTTCTGAGAGGAAAATTAGTAAACAGCATGTTGATAGCAAACACGTGAAGAATCAACAAACAGACCAGTGAATTCATGGAACTACATGGATGCATACAACTTGGCATTGTGAATGACACAGTATTATGTGCCTCTTGGCAGGGTAACCTTGCTGTTCACTGCTCCAGTAGTACATTCAACAGGTCCTCCATTAATTGGAATGATAGTTGCTGTATTAGACATTCACTGATTTAGTTACTTTAATAAATTCAATTGAAGTTTGATATCCATCTATCTATCAATATACCTGGCTTATATCCCCATTAAAAGAGGGTAGCCAAGACATGGCATTTATGTTTAGGGAGAATTTACTCTCCTCTCACCGTCTGCACCTTATCTTTTCATGAGAGCTGCAAGAACACTGTCGCCGTATTCCCTGCAGATCATAAAAAGCGACAAAAAGGGACAGAGTGAGGGGTCTGGAAGTTTGAAAAATAAGTGTCAATAAAATCATGGTTCTACATTTCCACCTTAAGGCCGGGAGCACATGAGCGATGCAGTGGTGCCATGGCATGGCGGGGATGTGGTTTCCCATAAGTTTCCATTGTTTAGAGGCCAAGCCGCACACATGACCGTCTGTGGCGTTGCTCCGTGGCGGGCTGTAGCCAATCTCTGGCACGGCGTGGTGTGGCTCTGTGTTGAGGATCTGCGCACACGAGTGCATGCGGCTGAGCGACGGGCACGTAGCAGTCACATACCAAACGTTGGTGAAGCAACATGTCAAATATTTTTCTTCCTCACACTGACCATGTTTACACTAGATCTAGGTAGGTTTAATATCGAAATTGAAGACCGACCAGCGATATGTGACGTACACTGCAATGACTATATGTAATAAAATATCCTGAAATATTTGAAGAATTTTGCACTGTCTGCTCTCAAATCACCCATTATGGTGTAAAATTGTCCATGAGTCAACCTTGATGAAGATAATGGGTGCATTCATATTGCTCTCTGTCTTTCACAACGACGACGGCAGCGCTGGAGAATCAGTAATGCAACTGCTTTGTTCTCACAGTCCATGCTGATGCTGGAACTCAGACCAAGCGGGCCGTGGAGTAGTGGCGTTGCTTGCCCACCCACACGGACGACGCTGTGGAGGAGTGGCGTTGCTTGCCCACCCACACGGACGACGCTGTGGAGGAGTGGCGTTACTTGCCCACCCACACGGACGACGCTGTGGAGGAGTGGCGTTGCTTGCCCACCCACACGGACGATGCCGTGGAGTAGTGGCGTTGCTTGCCCACCCACACGGACGACGCTGTGGAGGAGTGGCGTTGCTTGCCCACCCACACGGACGATGCCGTGGAGTAGTGGCGTTGCTTGCCCACCCACACGGACGACGCTGTGGAGGAGTGGCGTTGCTTGCCCACCCACACGGACGATGCCATGGAGTAGTGGCGTTGCTTGCCCACCCACACGGACGACGCTGTGGAGGAGTGGCGTTGCTTGCCCACCCACACGGACGACGCTGTGGAGGAGTGGCGTTGCTTGCCCACCCACACGGACGACGCTGTGGAGGAGTGGCGTTGCTTGCCCACCCACACGGACGATGCCGTGGAGTAGTGGCGTTGCTTGCCCACCCACACGGACGACGCTGTGGAGGAGTGGCGTTGCTTGCCCACCCACACGGACGATGCCGTGGAGTAGTGGCGTTGCTTGCCCACCCACACGGACGATGCCGTGGAGTAGTGGCGTTGCTTGCCCACCCACACGGACGATGCCGTGGAGTAGTGGCGTTGCTTGCCCACCCACACGGACGACGCTGTGGAGTAGTGGCGTTGCTTGCCCACCCACACGGACGACGCTGTGGAGGAGTGGCGTTACTTGCCCACCCACACGGACGATGCCGTGGAGTAGTGGCGTTGCTTGTCCACCCACACGGACGATGCCGTGGAGTAGTGGCGTTGCTTGCCCACCCACACGGACGATGCCGTGGAGTAGTGGCGTTGCTTGTCCACCCACACGGACGATGCCGTGGAGTAGTGGCGTTGCTTGCCCACCCACACGAATGACGCCATGGAGGAGTGGCGTTACTTGCCCACCCACACGGACGATGCCGTGGAGTAGTGGCGTTGCTTGCCCACCCACACGAATGACGCCGTGGAGGAGTGGCGTTACTTGCCCACCCACACGGACGATGCCGTGGAGTAGTGGCGTTGCTTGCCCACCCACACGGACGATGCCGTGGAGTAGTGGCGTTGCTTGCCCACCCACACGGACGATGCCGTGGAGTAGTGGCGTTGCTTGCCCACCCACACGGACGACGCTGTGGAGTAGTGGCGTTACTTGCCCACCCACACGGACGATGCCGTGGAGTAGTGGCGTTGCTTGCCCACCCACACGGACGACGCCGTGGAGTAGTGGCGTTGCTTGCCCACCCACACGGACGACGCTGTGGAGTAGTGGCGTTACTTGCCCACCCACACGGACGACGCCGTGGAGTAGTGGCGTTGCTTGCCCACCCACACGGACGATGCCGTGGAGTAGTGGCGTTGCTTGCCCACCCACACGAATGACGCCGTGGAGGAGTGGCGTTGCTTGCCCACCCACACGGACGATGCCGTGGAGTAGTGGCATTGTTTGCCCACCCACACGGACGACGCCGTGGAGTAGTGGCGTTACTTGCCCACCCACACGGACGACGCCGTGGAGTAGTGGCGTTGCTTGCCCACCCACACGGACGACGCCGCGGAGTGGTGGCGTTACTTGCCCACCCACACGGACGATGCCGTGGAGTAGTGGCGTTGCTTGCCCACCCACACGGACGATGCCGTGGAGTAGTGGCGTTGCTTGCCCACCCACACGGAAGACGCCGTGGAGTAGTGGCGTTGCTTGCCCACCCACACGGACGATGCCGTGCAGTAGTGGCGTTGCTTGCCCACCCACACGGAAGACGCCGTGGAGTAGTGGCGTTGCTTGCCCACCCACATGGACGATGCCGTGGAGTAGTGGCGTTGCTTGCCCACCCACACGGACGATGCCGTGGAGTAGTGGTGTTGCTTGCCCACCCACACGGACGATGCCGTGGAGTAGTGGCGTTGCTTGCCCACCCACACGGACGACGCTATGGAGTAGTGGCGTTGCTTGCCCACCCACATGGACGATGCCGTGGAGTAGTGGCGTTGCTTGCCCACCCACACGGACGATGCCGTGGAGTAGTGGCGTTGCTTGCCCACCCACACGGAAGACGCCGTGGAGTAGTGGCGTTGCTTGCCCACCCACACGGAAGACGCCATGGCGCCACAGCGTCGCTCGTGTGCTCCCGGCCTAAATCTTTACCTTTTTCAATTTTTAACTTTTTGGGTGGTCTTGAATCTTGGTGGCGGAAGTAGAAGTTCCTTTCTTGTCCAAGACTCAGAGAGGCAATGGGGACACTTGCATCCAACTCCTTTTCATCATCTTTGTGTTCCCCCATTTTGTCACTACCATCTTTATACCTGCAAAGTGGTAAGTCAGTGGTAACATGTATAGTTCAGTGGTAGGAATAGTTAACTGTCTTAATTAACCTAGAAATGCAGTGTAACAATATAATACTTTCCTGATATTTGAGATTTAGCTATTGTATGAGCATTCATGGCATGTGTCTGATCATTGTTACCTTGGGTCTAATGAGGGAGACACACACCTTTCCTTTACACTTTCCGTCACTTCTCATTTACTCTACTTTATCTCCTTCCACCCACAACCATCCTCTTCCCTTTCCTCTCCTCTCCTACCTTTTCTCTATCCATTTCCGACCTTTTTGTTCTTCTATTAACATATTTATCTCTCCTCAACAGTGTTCACTCCTTCATCTTACCATCGTCCATCCACCTCTCCACTCAAACTACCACTAAAGGACTCCCATACATGGAGTGTCATTTTTGTATTCCATGTTTGAGATTACGATAAAACATTTCACTTTACCGTTGAATTTACTGTTGAATGATAAAGTAAAATATTTTATCGTAATCTCAAACATGGAATACAAAAATGACTCCATGTATGGGATTTTTTAGTGGTAGTTTGAGTGGAGAGGAGGTGGAGGAGCAACTATCTTTATGAAAACAGCATATTTTCTTCCTTATGTGGTGAATTACTCTGTGTAGTCTCACATACTGAAAAAACGCATACCACAATTAACGGGAATATTATACCAGAAATACATGAAGTTTATGTTAGGTTAGGATCAAGTTTTATGTTTTAATAAATAAACAAACATTGACTATGATATGAATAGAGAGGCTGGCCGACTAGAGGTAGTGTCCAAAAACAGTTTGCCTTATGATGTAGTAATGAGGGTCAGTTGAATATTTAATTGATTATCATACCAAGGACAAATCATTGATACCATTACAAATTACTGATTAATTCCATTCTAATACTGCGTACATTTATTGGTTGATAGTGACATCCTTGCAACAGGAATATTTAATGAAAAAGACCAAACAATATGTAATCAAGTTGTGAAACATCCATCATCCATTCTGTTTGCTATTGAGAGCCTCTTTTGTCATGTTCCCAATGTGTTAGTGGTTGGGTATTACTTTGCATTTCAACACAATTGACTACCCTTCCTTTGTACTAATTGTAGTAGTATTTGCATCATCATCGCATATACATACAACAATCTCGTTACACAAACACCAAAATTTATGCATGTGTCACCAACCTGTTGATAAGCACAAAGTTGTAGTGATGACCAGTGGCTCTGGAAAGCAGATTTCGCACATGCTGCAATGGCACAAGCCAGGGACGGGCTGGAGTCTGGATGCCACTATATTTGTAGGTTAGTCCAGGGTCACCATAAGTTGCCTGTAAATATTTTCTTTCATGAGAATGTTGCATAATTTAGCAGAATCATTCTCCACTGTATAATCTCAATAAATCCTGAAATTGGTTGTCTGAATGTGTGTGGATACTTGTGGGTAAAAAGTTGTTAGCATTGAGTGAAACTAAACTGAAAGGGAAGGGTAAATGTGAATGAAAGGATATGTGTGTGGAAGGATGTGAGGTGTGACCAGAGGGAAGACAAGGGAATAAGTGGCCTTAATGGTGAGTGTGGCAGTGAGACAGTGTGTGGTGGAATGGAAGGAAGTGTCATTAAGGTTGATGTGGACGACAATAAAGCTTGGTACAGAGTTGTAGGTGTTTGTGTGCATATGGTCCTGGTAGTGAAAGGATGAAACATAAAGGGAGGGCTTTAATTTGAATGACTGTTTGCAGACTTTTAGAGTGAATGTGAATATTTTATTGTTAGATGATACAAATGTTGATGTTGGTGAAGAGGTGGTTGAACACGTGGTTGATAGGCACGCAGTATGACATTCATTTACATCATTCATAATCATCCTTCCCTGCTTCACAGATATTCCTCTTTCATTCAACACTCTTTTCACACCGTCCATCCACCCTGTTCATGGGCTTCCTATCAATCTCACACCTCTTACATCAGATCTATAAAGAATTGAAGCCTCTGAATGAAATAGATAGAACATAAATCAAGAACAATGGTGCCTTAAATCTATGCAGTTCTTAGTTATGTTGTTAGATTGCTAATTTATAGTTTTGTACTTCCTAAGGCCTAAACAATTATTCAGAGAGGTGAAGGCATTGCTGCACATAAAGGAAACAGGCTATACAGGCATTGCAGTTGTATGAAAAAAAAAAGAAAAAAAAACTTTTCACAACCCTACATGATGTTTATTTTGACTTATGTTTGTATATATTCAGTATCATAATTTGAACATATTACTGGTATTCCAAGTGAATCATACACCGATGAACACATTACAATTGTGTGCCTCACCTGTTTCCTTGGAAGGTTATGCCACTTGCCAAACACCCTCACTCTGGCCAGGTCTCCTGTGAAGTATTCCACTTGCTCTTCCAGTGCCTGTAACAATGAATTTGCTACTGCCTTGGGAAATAGTATTGCATAGTCTAGGTCAAGATCCTTTTCCTTGATCTTGTCCCAGTGCAAGTCAGCAATTTGTACTTGAGAGAGCATCAGGCTGAGGGTGGGAGATGAACTGGCTGGAGGTTTGGTGTGTAGTGTTCCATGTTCCCCTTCCTCTCCTTGGGGATGTACCACACCTGAGAGTCTCCTCCTCTTGGCTGGTGTTTCCATGACAGGATCAGCTGGTGTTCCATCATCTAATCAGACCTGGTATAATAATTTCCTTTTATCAATCAATCAGTATAATATAATTAACATCACTAGCAAACTACTACAATTAACATATTGTATTTATTTAATGGCAAATTATGGGCATCAACTTTTTTCCTTGTGCTTTTTATTGATTTCCTATGAAGTGGCAGCAGTCATGCCTTGCCTTAAAGTTATAGAAAGAACCAGGTTAAGAGGTTGCTGACCCCTAACAAAATGTGTGCAAGGAATACATACACATTAACTCAAAGGAATCATATAATAAAATAGTACTTGGGATGAGCCTGATTCAATAATGTTAAAATATTATCTATCTCACACACACACACACACACACACACACACACACACACACACACACAGACACACACACACAGACACAGACACACACACACACACACAGACACAAACATAGACACACACACACACACAGGGGAGGGGAAAAGGCATCAAGATTGGATTTGCTGTTTACCAGTGATGCAGAAGCTATAGGAACAATAAATCATGAATGCCCTGTAGGCAAAAGTGATCATGTGCTAATTGAAATAGGTCTCAGTATGGTATCTTTAAGGACAAATGAGGAGTACAAAGCGGAAAGATATAGATATTACAAAGCAAATTTCGTAGAAATGAGGAAATACTTTGAAAGTGTAAATTGGAGTTGTTTTGAGGAAGCAGATAATGTACAGGTGAAATGGGATGAGTTTGTCAAGATATACAATATCGCAGTGGACAGGTATGTTCCAAGAGGGAGAATAAATTTGAAAAAGGGTAAAGAATGGTACAATGTTAAGTGTGACAGGGCTAGAAAGTGCAAGGTGAGTGAATGGAATAGATGAAGGAAAATAGAGACGGAAACTGCATGGAGACGTTATGTGGAAGCTAGAAATGAATGTGTAAGGATTTTGAGGTTAGAAAAACAAAATTATGAGGACATTATGGAAAAATGTAGGAGTGACAAGATTATTTTATAGACATTAACGGAAAAATGAAGAAAAGTGAAGGTATAACTGGATTGAAGGTTGATGGAAGAAAATATGACGAGGTACAAGAAATGGCGGAGGTGATCAATGAAAGGTTTCAAACAGTATTTACCGAAGAGGAGGACTTTGACTTGGCAGATGAGGAGTTGACTGGAAACCAGTTGAGAGGAATAGAAGTAAGTCAGGAGGAAGTTATGAAATTGATGGAAAGTTTGGATGTAAATAAGGCGGCTGGTCCAGATGGAATTTCAAATTGGATTCTGAAAGAATGTAGAAATCAGTTGGTGGATAAAGTTTATAGTCTGGTGAGGTTGTCGTTGATGAAGGGAAAAGTGCCAAAGGATTGGAAAAGAGCAAATATTGTACCAATTTACAAGGGTGGAAGTCGAGAGGATCCACTGAATTATAGACCAGTGTCCTTGACGAGTGTAGTAGGAAAAATATGTGAGAAGATTATAAAGAATACTTGGATGGAATATCTGGAGAGAAATGATGTGTTGACAACATGCCTGTTTGGATTCAGGAGAGGGAGGTCATGTTCCTCAAATTTGCTGTCTTTTTATTCAAGGGTCATAGATGTACAAGAGAGAGATGGTTGGATGGATGGGGTCTACCTGGATTTGAAGAAGGCCTTTGACAAGGTACCACATAAGAGACTGTTATGGAAGATAGGGAGGTATGGAGGAATTGGAGGGCGATTGTTGGAATGGATGAAGGATTATCTTCATGAGAGGGAAATGAGAATGGTAATAAGGAATAATAATTCTTCCTGGTTGAAAGTTACTAGTGGAGTACCCCAAGGGTCAGTGCTGGGACCAATCATGTTTGGTATATACGTAAATGACATGGTTGAAGGAGTCGACAGTCATATCAACTTGTTTGCCGATGACGCCAAATTGGTGAGGAAAGTGCAGAATGTGAGAGATTGTGAGAAATTGCAAGAGGACCCTGATAAGATTGGTAGATGGAGTGAAAAGTGGCAAATGGAATTTAATTTGAGTAAGTGCAAAGTCATAGAATTTGGCAAAAGCAAAAGGAGAGTGAACTATAATTACAAAATGGAAAATGTTAGTTTGAAAAAGTCAAAGGAGGAGGTGGATTTGGGGGTGACCATTACGCGGAGTTTAATCCCGGATAGACATATAGATAAAATTACGGGAGAAGTGAGTAGTCTGCTAAGGAGAATCAAAATGGCTTTTTTGTACTTGGATGCCGATATGATGAGAAAACTGATTACCGCTATGATTAGACCGAGATTGGAGTATGCGGCGATTGTATGGTCCCCTCACACAAAGAAAAATTGTAGAAAATTGGAGAGGGTGCAAAGGGCAGCCACCAAGATGGTACCGGAATTGAGAGAGTTGACATATGAAGAAAGATTGAGGAAACTGGAACTTCCTACGCTTGAGAGTAGGAGAGAGAGAGGGGACTTGATAGGAGTTTATAAAATGAGGAACAACCTGGATAGAATTGACAGAGAGTTGTTAAATCTGGAGGCCAGAAATACAAGGGGACATGGAAAGAGGCTGAAGAAGGAGCGTTGTATCAGGGACATCAAGAAGTACAGTTTTCCGCACAGAGTGGTCGACACCTGGAATGAATTAAGTGGAGATATTGTAAATGCCACCAGTGTACACAGTTTTAAAGCTAAGTTGGATAAAGTAAGATATAAAGACGGGACAATATGAGATTACTCCCCTCCCGTAAACCACAACTAGGTAAATACACACACACACACAGACACAGACATAGACACACACATACATGCACACGCACACACACACACTGTCAGCCTATCACTTGACAGTCTGAGGTTCGTACCTCACTCAGTTTGCAAAGTTTGGATAAAACACATACAGGCATACACTATATGATCATGTAAAAAATCCACTTTATTTTAGGGTAATATTGCCCGCTACAGAACCGACAATAAAAACATAAGGCACAGCAGCCATACCTGTAAGTGTTCACTTATAGATATAGCACGTGCCTAATTTTTGGGTAATAAAATATAAAAAGCTTATATAACCAAATCTAACCGACCCAAACCTAACCTAACCTAACGAATGCCGTACATATCTTCATAGTACTCACTTATAGATATGACCCGTTCCTAACTTTTGGGTAAAAAGCTTATATAACAGAACCTAACCATACCAAACCAAACCTAACATAACATAATCAACCTAACATAACTTGAAAGATGCTTTACCAGGCAAGCAAGTAAGATAAGGCACAGGCCGTACTAATAGTGGATGACAACGCGGTATGACTGCAGTATCTCTACGCACTTTCAAAAAATATTGTTGAAAAATGACCACCTTAGAATTTGGTGACGAAAATTCAGGCAGATTTTTACTGGTTATATGAGGAAAAATACCTCCAATAGAAGAAAAAAAAATTTGGGCAATAACATAGCCAGTCTCCGAAAATGACAGTACAGTTTCCCTTTACTTTAACTTATGTCTAAGATGCCAGTAAAGATTCGTAAGACGACCTAATCGATATTTCATTACCTATATAATGCACTGCAAATTCAACCTCAGATAGTTGTTCAGATCATCTCAAACAGTTATGCCGCTCAATTACAAAATTTTATTTTTTTCATGTTACGTTAAGTTTAGTTAGGTTTTGTTACGTTTAGTTAGATTATGTTAATTTAGAAGTTATCAAATGTATTCTATGACTAAAAGTAGCGGGCTGTGTGAGGTGCAAACGCTATTTCTTTTTCGTAGCACACACCATTCTGGTGATGTAAAAATTTACCAAATAAAAATTGCTTCAACCATCCCAGAGCTTCAGTTAAATAAGCCTAACCAAAACTAACCCACCCAAACCTAACATAACCTAAAAAAAATAATCGTATTGTTTTCTGTAATTCAGCGGCATAACTATTTGAGATGATCTGAACACGTATCTAAGGTTGAATTTGCAGTGCATTATAAAGGTAAGGAGATATCGAATGGGTCGTCTTATGAATCTTTACCAAGATGCCTTATGTGGAATTATCTTCAATACCTTATGTTTATATCAGTGTTAAACGTAAAATCAGGACAACCAGTTGGATGTAGGCAGCAGTAAGACTTGCAATGGTTGTTTTACCAATTACTATGTTTTCAAGTGTCTTTTCAATACATTTATGTTTTCGTTTATCATCAAAATTCCCCTCTGATAAAATATACAACTGTTATGGTAATACATCCACTGTTTTATTCACTACATACTGTGTAACTGAAGATGAACAACACTCACTTTATGCCTCCCGCCATGTTTATGTTTACATGTAACGTCATAGCCTTGGCAGCGGGTCCTGATCTTGTGCAGTGCAGACTGGCGGTGTAGCCTTTAGATCAGTGTTCTACCACACACACCTCTCCTCAATTAATGTGGAGAAGCGCCAAGGATTATATACTATATAATCCTTGGGGAACGCTAAGTCAAAGTCCACTTCGACGGCGATGAATGGCCCATAAGCACGACCACGACCACGACATACTGGAAGAAACAAAATAAGGGGAACAAGAAACTGTTTTCACTTCTTCCTACCTCTGCAACATCAAACTTAAACTGGTCCCCCAATCTCACTCATTCGTGCTCTACATGAATTCTCTAAAAAACTCTTTCACACTTTTTACCACACGAATGTTTCTCCTCCACTCAGTACTCAGCCACGTGGCTGAGTACTGAGTGGAGGAGAAACATTATGAAGTACCTGCTGTACAGCAGGTACTCCATTTGCTTCTAAAACTCCTCTCGCTCATCTCATTCCACTCCTATAGCTTCTACCATTTGATCAGAAACCTAGTGTCCTACGAAATTCCTGGAATGAAAACTTCATAGTACCCACAAGTGAATGAAGAGATAGAAAGACAGCATCGTGGATTAGGGAGCACACCAAAGTTGAAGACATCTTAAAAAAAAGTGGACATGTCATACACCGAACAGATAATAAATGGAAAACTAGAGCAACATAATGGCAACCCAGGGATGTTAAAAGGAGGCAGGGTAGATACAAAACAATATGAAGACATAAGGTAGGTGTTTTATTGGGATGGTCTGTAATAGATGGGCAACCGATAGACACAAGTGGAGAATGTTGTAGGTAGCCTTTGTCCTGCAGTGGATTTGTAGATTGATAATGATTCTTTTATGATGTTTCAATTTAAACAAAAATATTACTTTACATGTGGACGAAAAAAAACCCTCATTCAAACCAGCCACTGTAGAGATACCATTCCTATGGACAAGGACGGATGACTAATTTTGTCATATGATTTCTAATATTTTAGCAAAGTCTTTTATTTCAATATACACAAGACGGATCACATGTCCTAAGTTAAGGCATCGCACGCTCCACACTCCACACCAGCAGTGAGGAGGAGCACACCGTCGGCCTCCCTAAGGGTATTGTATCCTCAGTCTGCAGAGAGATGCATACCGATGGCGACACTTTCTGTACACCAAATACGAGGACACAATTACGATGCAGGTGTGGGAATCCTCGTCGTTAGTTTCGTTATGTGACTCCTTATTGCAACGCACAGAGGTGACAGCGCGGCCGTCCAACCAAGAGTGGTTGCGTGCGCCTATCCACAACCCTGAAACAACGAGGATGAACATGCGTTTAGACAAATTTACAAACATAATAAACTCGTACGTATACTTATTGGAGGCGCTGTTAAAGATTGTACCTGGACAACCACTCATGATACAAGCTCGCTGCACTCTAAAACTTAACATGATCTCACACCGCACGACGACCACGAAAACCTATAACTGCTATATGAAGCAACTCTTTGCTATAAATGTTTGCAAAGCAAGGCGACAGTAGAGTATCAACGATCTCACACAACAAAACTTAATACTATCTCTTACATCTGTGAATTGCTTTTAGTCTCTTTTTTATTCGAATAGTACCATTTATATAAATATTCATATATACATATACTCACATTTGCCCCGAAAAGAAGATCGCTTTATGTGATTATGAAGTGCAGGTAAGTCATCAGTCACGAGCAGGTCCCCGCATTTGTTCTTGCAATTGGCTCGGGCATCGTCCCATGTCTTTTTTGACTTCTCAAAGTAGATGTCTCTCCATTCTAACTTGGAATACGTCTTGTTCAAGGTCGTGGGAGCAGGACTTGTAGTGAGAGTAGTGGTGAGGGTGACATTGTCAGAGTTTGGCCCCGTCTCACGGTCCTGGCACTCCATCTCACCACTTGTGTTGGTGACATTAGTTTTCTCCTCGTAGTCTTGCTCGTCCGCCTCCCAAGCTGGGAGAAAAAATAATGTGACATCCCACGACAAAAACCTACTGTGTTCATGGACTTAGAAAGCGTAAATATAAAGGTTAGAGACGACCTGAATGATAGTCTGACCGAATCATTACAACAGATAACGTTAACGTTTCAAGCTAAAAATTGATTCTCGTGCCTTAAAAAAAGTCAATGAAACTCTTTATTTATCACAATTTCAATAAGTAAAGAAAATCATGAGAGAGAGAGAGAGAGAGAGAGAGAGAGAGAGAGAGAGAGAGAGAGAGAGAGAGAGAGAGAGAGAGAGAGAGAGAGAGAGAGAGAAGAGAGAGAGAGAGAGAGAGAGAGAGAGAAGAGAGAGAGAGAGAGAGAGAGCGAGAGCGAGAGCGAGAGCGAGAGCGAGAGAGAGAGAGAGAGAGAAAGAGGGTGGGGGATGGGGTCACACATGTTCCGGCACCAACTCACCAAGCCTGGTCCAGCAGGCTGCGGTGGGTCCCTCGGCGGCGGAGTCATCGTGTCCCTTCTCGACGACAAAGCTGTAGTGGCACAAACCTCATCCGGACATACGAGGTTAACACTGTGGTCGTTGTTGGCCTTGATGGTACAGATGAGTTGGCTTACAAATGGCAAGATTCGAGGGTCTCAGCCTCCAGATTGGCCCGTAGCACCTGCACAGGATACCACGACTGGACGTGTGCAGCGGCGGTATAGGCATAAAGTGACGTTATATCGCCCCTATCACTGACTCCCTCATGGACAAGACGTCCATCATGTTGCTGCCAAGCCTAACAGTGGACACCAAGTTGGATGCGTCGCTGGCGCGATGGATATGCGCTGATACGCACTTTATGTCTATTGATTGTTGAGTGAGTTAATGAGAATAAGTAACCGCTACACTTCAGAGGTCAAATGGCACTATTGATTGTTGAAATTTCACAAAATCCATCTTCAGTTCTATAGGCATCTCTAAGAAGTCTCTAATACACTTATTGTAAATTTATTTGAGTATATTTCAAAGTTATGGTCTTCTCTCCCCTCCTTCACTACCACCACCTCAATTGTGATGCTACTTCCCGCCTGTGGGAAC